>PVKM010015885.1:0-27434 GCA_004027735.1 Carollia perspicillata | reverse complement strand
AAAATAGGCCAGGGGTGGGGGGTGAATATGATGTTTTGAACAGGATCAGGGAAGACAAAAAGGTTAGAGAGGGAGCCAGCTGTGTCTCTCCCAGGCAGAGGAAAGAAGAGCAAAGGTCCTGTGCCCAGCGGGAGCAGAGAGGGTGACCAGGAGAGGAGATGAGGACAGATTGCGAAAGCCTTATAAGGGCTTTAGTTCTCACTGTGACTTCAGGACAAGATATGTGGGGGGAAATTCTGCCCAGGGAAATGCAGGATGGCTTTGTATCAATAAAAGGACTAATTAACCACATTACTACAGTTTCTTTAGAAAATAGAGCTCTAAATTCTGCTCCACAAAAATCTACACAAAACCAGGTTACCATCAAGGTATTCTATCCGTGGGCCTGCATACACCTTATGCTCAGGGATTCTTCCCAGATTCTTCTGAGATCATTTTTTTAAATGCCCAGAATGCTGACCTCCACGTCCCAGACAGGCGGTGAATGTTTCCTTGTTCCGCTGGCTCTGGTTTTTAGTCTGGGTAGTCATCAGGGCAAAATGCAACGAAACACCCAGGGCAGTGTCTGTAAACTAGGAATAAAAATAATAACAGCTTACGTTATCTAGTGCTCACTCCTCGCCAAGTCTTTAGCTGAGCTATTTCCATAGATTCTTTCATTTAACCCTCATATAACCCTATGAAGCAGGTACTATTATTACCCCAATTTTACCAAGGGTGAAACTGATAGAAAAATTTGCCTAGACTACCCAGCTAGTAAGTCATGGAATCTCAGATAAACTCGGGCTTTGGAATCCAGAGTTCATATTATGAAGCACCAAAGTGAAGTGAATATAGAAGGTCTTTTGGTCTAACTTGTCCATTGCTAATTGTGTGAATTGGAAGTGTAGAGATGAGAGGGAAACGTAATGCAATTCTTCCCCCTGATGAATGAAATAAACCTAAAGATGCAGTGCTTGATTTATTTCTAGACCTTTTGGCCAAGCAACAGTCCTTACACTGTTACTTTTGAAGCATGACCAATGGGGAGATTCTTAACTGTATTTTGTGCTAGAATTCGATGTGGACCTAGTTACGTTACAAATGTCCATCTCAGAAGCCACCTGTAACCACCTCACAGATCTTCAAGGACTCAAAACCAGTTTTAAGAACCATCAGCTACCCTCAAATTATTTCCCTACCCTTCTGTACTAAGTCTTTTCTCCTCTTCAGGACCTATTAAATACAACCCACCCCTCATTGAAGTGAATTTGAGCACTATTTTGGGCTCAAACAATTTCTTACAGATAAACATTTTATTCAATTCAGTGTTCTTTCTTTTTCGAGCAAGAAAAAATTATTTCAGAATATGACTGATTTTATGGTGAAAGTATACCTTAGCACAAAGTTTGCATTCAGTAAGTGCCCTGGCAATCACTGTCATTATTAAGATTTCTATCACTTTATTCCAAGCAGGGTACTGTGGGTTCTGTACACATGCGTCCACCCTCTCTGCGGGCTCCTGGAAGTCTCTCGCCAGAGCGGACAGAAAGTGGAAGGGATTTCTCTCCACTCATTACAGATCAAGATAGTTTTATTTTGCCAGGTTTTGCATGTGTAGTAGTGGGGGATTTCTTGCTTTCCTCCACGTTCCCTCTTCAATGCTCCGTCTGCGTGTCACAGACTATCAGCAGACACCTTCCTCCCCTCACCTATACTACATTAAAGGGAGAAATGGGGTTTGCTAGCCTCAAACATAAACTCAGAGGGAGTACTAATGGGTAGCTTACCACATGTGTGAATGCAGTAGAACCTGTGGTAGGAAGTTAAGTACAGAGGGAAAAAATGAGTTGCAGTGTGGTCAAAAGAAAAAACGTCTCCTACCTGACACCACGCTGTGGAAGCAGATGCTCCTGGGCCCAACCTTGGCAACGGCTCACCTGGATTCTTGCCTCTACTCTTCAGCTCTCATGATAAACTCAGGTGAGGTTTGATAGGCTTTTTCAGCAGGAAGGGAACTCCAACTGAATCAGTTATAGTCATAGAATGGGGGTTTGACGTAAGGGGGGAAAAAGCTGCAGAAACACAACTTTTCAAATGCTTGGTAGGAGCCCATGGCAAGACTAAAATGGTCTAAACCCAAATTGTGTGATTTTGTATCAAATGAAGATTTTCTGTGGGTCCTAAATCTGCTCCAGAATCTGCTTGGAAGTCACTATGGATTTACACTTTGTAAAGATCAAAGTGGTTTACTGGGCACTTTTTTTGTTTGTTTGTTTATCATTCTCTTCAGATAATAGAGTCCAGAGATAAACCAAAGAATGATGGAAATGAATGGTAGAGAGCACCCTGGCTTAGGGATACTCCCTTGCAAAGTCTTGTCTCCATATTCAAACACTAGGCACACCCCCCAACCCTTTCTAATTTACAGGTGTGTAATGGGGTTTGTTTTTCAGACACCATGCTGTACCATTTTCACCCAGCAGAGGGAGAAAGAGCACCAAATCAGTGCAGAAACAGCAAGAGGACAGGATGTGCACACACTATTCAGTTTGGTATTTGTCCAGTGATTTTTAGGTACTGAAGAATAATGTCATAGGGTTGAAATTAAATTCCGCATAAAGCCAGCTCTGGGGGAAATGCTGAAAAAAGGCAATGTTTATTCTGAGCGGGTGCTCACCCTGGTTCAGGCCTGGCCTTCTGGCAGCCTGATGTTTCCATACTTTTCATTCCCCAGTCTTTGAAACAACCTGCTCAGGTCATGCAACACCTCTGTGGTCTTCTGAGTCCAGGCTTTATGCACAGTCTGCAAACCATAGCACTTCCTACTTTAGCTAACAGAAATGGTCAGGTTCCTGCTTTCTCCAATTTGGTCCACAAAGTGGGAAATGGTGAGTCCGGACTGAAGTGCAATGCATCTTTAGAAGTCATGTTTGGGAGAAATGGGGTATAAATGCTTCTCAAGAGTTCAAGCAGTTTTCCAAAGCCCTGTCTTTTTCTTTTTCATTCGTCACAGCCCTGTACCTGTGCTTTTTTAGCACTGATGCAATACTGCTTGACTTTCCCTCATCAGAAGTGATGACACTTTTATGACATCATAAATGGAGAGACATTTTCTTCACTTTGCTTTTCTAGGGTCTGAAAGCAGTTAAAAGCAGTCCATTGACCATTTAACTGGTGTGCTTTTCTGGGCAAGGAAGGCTTTTGAGCAGAGGGCATTCCTCAAATAGAAGCAGATGACACAATGGATAATAGGCTTAGGTATGACTCACGCTTGGCCACAGGCTTCACTCTTACCCAACCCAGGGAATATGGCCCCCAGTGCAAGCACACAGTCCAGAAGGGCTCTTCAAAGTGTTTCCTGATGGCATGGATTTACTTTTATTAAGAGAGCAGAGAGAGGGATCATATAAGTAGTAAGGGTTTCAGACTGTCATGAAAAGTCAGCAATGATTCTAGTTATCAGTGATTCTGGGTACTTAGCATCAGTGAGGCAAAGAGAAGTAGGAGAAGCATGTTATCTTTGAAGTTTGAACTTGCCAACTTGAAATATTCTCCCAGGGGCTGGTTTCCATCTTGGGTCAGTTGCTAAGATATAACGTGATGGACAGATACTTGAAGGTTTTCAGTAAGTTCAACAATGCTAATCAATTCATTAATATTTTTAAATGTATTAAATGCCTGCATTAAGATAATATGCCAATAGAAAATTAAAATTGAAAAAGGTTTAAAAGGGGAAAACAGGAGACAAACAGGAAACAGAAATAGTAAGGGGAGAGGAATATTTAGTAGGGAAGAAATTCTTGGGGCAGGGTGTGGCGGAAAGCCACCGATAACTGTTTCAGGTGCCACTAGTGGATTCGTGCCCTGGGGCCCCTGGGCTTCATGACCATTAGTGAAACCCAACAGGGGGATGTGCTCTGACAAGCAGCAACAGAACTGAAGCTTTTGTCTGTGCTGGTGGTAATCTACTCACAACTTGGAGATATGCTTTCTATGCCAGGCTTGCTACTCTATCATGTTCCTAAATTGGCTAATTATTGTTAACTTACAAATAAAAAACCTTTTAAAGTGAGATACAACAAGCATTTATTGAGATCAATAAGAATAGCTATTCAGGAATCAACAATTGAGACAGAAGCCCAAATAGTGTTCTGACTAGGAAACACAAGACAATGGGTATTTCTGAGAAAGGGAATGGGAACAATTACATGAATCGAAGGCAAGTACTTCTATTGGTGCAGATAACATAGTGATGTTAATCCTAAACAGTGTTTTTTTTTTAAGTTTTCAGTCCGGTCCAGTTTAGCAGTCCGGTAGCCATAATAATTGCTTTCTTGTTATCTTTGCAAACAGTTCTTTCACAAGGCACAAGGTGGCTTAGGCCCAGTGCAAAGGTTATTTCGCCATGTCTAACATTCCAGAGATTTGAGACAGAAGACCTGCAAGGCAGCTCCTCTGATGTGGCAGCTCCACCTCCACTTTAAAGTGGCTCTGTTTATGTTATTGTTACATGAACAGAAAGAGCTGTTATAAAAATCAGGTTCCTGGGCCCCATTTCAGACCTAATAAATCCAATGTCTGGGCACCAGGGTTTTGTTTGCTTCTTAAGTTCCGCAGTGCTGATGAATTGTTTTCTTTTTCTTTTTGCAAATGTCTCAGAAAGAGGGTTACATTTTCTTTTAAGGAATAATAATTTAAGTTTTGTAAAAAGCACCAAAGGTGAGAATAGCTATGGTTCTAAGAGCATTTCACCTGATTTATTTTAGTCTTCTGATTTATTATAGTTTCCTCTTTGAAGATGCGTTTCCCCTTGTGGTTCTGCTATTTTCATTACTGCTGCATGTAGGCATCAACTAGAGATCAGACTTGAGATGACTGTCCTGTAGGTTTTCAGTTCAACAAACATTGAGTGTCCTGAGTCAAATATGCAAAGTCCTTCCTGAAAGAACAGAGAGGGCGCAGAACTGCAGGGATTGACAGTAGAAGAAAGAAAAGCAAACGTGGAAAAAAAGATAGTGTAGTGGACAGAAGATTAGGGACAAGATGGTAGCATAAATTCATCGAACGTCCTTAAGCAACAGAAAGAGAACCATGAATAATCCCAGCCCCTGCCTCCAAGACAGGGTAGGTAACATCCTTTTTTCTAGTTTTTAATTTTTAAATTTTAGTTTACATTTAATATTCTTCTGTATCAGTTTCAAATGTATAACATAGACAATCGAGTGCTATGTAGCGTGGTCCCCGATATTTCAAGAACCCACCTGGCCACATACATAGTTATTACGATTCTACTGACAATATTCTTTACGTTGTAATTTACATCTCTGTGACTGCTCTGTCCATTTATACTTCGTTGTCAACTGGGACGAGAGCCCTTTTCCTAGAGCTGGGAGAAAGCGCTTGAGCTCAGGATGTCGGCAGGTACGGTGAGAACTGGGGTGGAGGAAAGGAACTTCCCTTCTACTTTGGTTCATCTAAGGGCCCACTCTGACCGCTGGACATCACCGCGAGAACTATCGTGTCCTCTCAAACACCTCTTCCCAACCCGCCCAGCAGTTCCCACATCCCAGCTCACGGAGACAAGAGGGGCGGGGCCAGTTCCGAATTGCCCACTAACCGCACCGACTTGGTGCTCAGCTCACCGCGAGAACACAAAGTCCCGCCAGCAGCGCATGCGCACACCTGCCATTCTGGTGCCTCAGGCCCCTCCCTCCACTCGATTACGCTCGCACTGTTTGGCGTTACCATGGAGCTTCAGAATGCCAACGACGGCGTCTGGTCGTCGGGGCAACCAGGGAAGACAAAAAACCAGTCCAAGGTGGCAGTGGCGTGGCAGCTGCGATGGTGTCGAACCCCGTGCATGGCCTGCCCTTTCTGCCAGGCACGTCCTTTACGGACTCCACGGTGAGAACTTCTCCGCCCAACTCCTACCTGTCTCTACCTGTCCCCACCCTCGGAGGCTTCAGAGGGCTCGCTGCCCTCTCTCTCTCTTCTCCATCCAAGATTGTTCTCTCTCCCTTCAAACCCTCCTCTGCCGCGACCCCCTTTTCTCCTCCCCGCCGCAATTCTGTCGTCCTCCTCCACTCAGCTTCGCCCTCTCTATCCTATCCGTTATCCACCACTCCATCCCTTTCTAGTTTTTCCACTCCACCTCGTCAGTCTGTTGCTTTCATTCATTCAGGCTATTGGCTTAGCCATGTTCTTCCTTGCTGCTCTAGCCCCTGCTTCTTCTCCCTCTAGATCACTGCCTTCCTCCTTCCTCCCAAGCTCTCTTTAAGTCCTCTCCCACTCCCATTCTCCCACACTATACCCCTCTCTTCCCAGGTCCATCCTTAACCCCTTACCACCTGTCCACTAGCCTCCGCCCTTTTTCCCACTCAGCATCTCTGCACCTCCATCCTCGTTACCACAGCACCATCCCACCCTTTCTCCTCAGGCCAATCGTTCTCTTCCTTCTTCCTCCTTCCCCTGAATCCTAGCTCAAGTAACCTTTCACACCCCCAGCTCCATTTCCGTCTTATATATCATTTCAACTCATCCTCTTCTTTCCACAGGCCCTTTTCCGCCGTCTGCACCCTTCTCATGCATGCGTCCAACCGTCAGCTTCCCTTTTCTGTACAGCACGTCTGCCTTTTCTGTTTGGTCCCACCTTCTCCCCATTCGTTTTTATCTTCTTTCTCAATTATTCCTCCAAAAGTTAAACTCTTAACACAGGCCTATCTTCCTTCCAAACCATCTGTCTGGGCTTTGTAGAAGACAATTCCATTCCAGTTCCTTCAACTACAACAGATTAATTTTTTCCTACCCCTAGTCCTATTATTTTCAATCTAACATTTTAATTAGAGATTCATGTTTAGATTTTGTTTTGCCCCTTCCTGACCTTAAGTGTATTTAGTGGCATTCTCTAGACAAAATTGAAGAGAAAAAAAAAAGCTTTTTCTTTTTCTCTCCTAACATAGTTTAGCTCTTGACAAAATTATTTAGCATTTGTTTTAATTCTTACAGGGTTACTGAAATATATGTTGGAAGATCAATATTGAGATTCAGTAGGCTGATAGCATAGATGACAAAATAACAATTTATATTTAAATAGGTTAATAATTTAAGCTAAAAGTTTCTCTTCGTGGTCATAAAGGTAAGATAAAATACATAGTCAATTTATTGGAGAGAGAAGAATGAATTAAAGTCGAAAGTTTGGTGAGGAAATTTGGATTCTGAATCTCTTCAAATTATTCCTACGTTAAGACACGGCATCATAGATTTTTCACTTCAGTGGTCTTTTGAGTTTTATATAATTTAGAAAATGTTGTAGGCTCATTGCTGCCCTGTGCGGAGCAGCCTAAGCATTTGGTGTTGGTGAGTGCCAGTTACCCACAAGGCAGAGTTGATTACAGAGGTGTGGGCTGGAGGTGCCAAGCTCTAAGACATATTGCCATACTACAAGTAAGATGAACTGTGCGTTGGACATATTTCATATTTTAAGTATATTTTGTCTTATCTGACATATGAAAAACATGGTCGCTGTCTTCAGCACTGAAGGACTGCATGTGTATAACTCTCACAGCATTAAGAACCATAATGACTAAAAAGGGTGGGGAGGCCTTAGGTTCCCTTGCCTGGGATGCCCACAAGGATCCACTGAAAAGGTCATATGTTGAGTGATGGTGGCGATGTCTCTCTGAAATGGGGAAAGTAAATGAAGCAGCTGATATTACTTCTGTCTTCAGAGGTGGAAGAGGAGGAGATTGGAGTTACACAAATTACCCACTCAAAAAGTCAACTGGGCCCATTTTGTCCTGTTATTTGTGTTATGCATCTGGAGCAGCTCTTGTCAACTGACTTGTGACCCTGAATTTGTGACCCTAAAAAAAAATCTACAGTCCAAAACTCTTATAGCAAAAGAAATTTACTCCACTATACCTTTTCGGTTAGTACAGATCTTGAAAATGGTAGGTTGGGCTAAAAACAAAATAGTAGGCACATAAGTAAGCCATTCTTTCATCAAAGTATGTATTTTATGATTTAGCCTAAACTTTATGTATATGTGTATATATGTGTATTTGTATGTATAATATATATGTATATGTATATGTATATACATATACATATGATTTTGAAAGTAACCTAGCACTACAAAAAACAGAAAGAAGAAAAAATTTTCCATCAAATTAACCTCTAATTTTTCTTTATTTTCTTTCCAGCTTTATTGAGCTATAACTGACATGTAACATTGTGTAAGTTTAAAATATACATCTGGTTGATTCGAGACACATATTTTGCACAATGATTACCACTACTGTTTTAATTACTATAGCTTTGTAATAGACAAGCTACATTTGACCCTTTAACAACTCAGGATTATGGGTGTATACTTCCTGCAGAGTGGAAAATTTGCATATAATTACAGTCGACCCTCTGCATAAATGGATTCCTAACCACAGAATTGACCCTTGAACAACACTGGCTGAACCACAAGGGTCAATTGAAAAAAAATTCATGTATAAATGGACCTGCATATTTCAAACCTGTTTTGTTAAAGGGTCACCATAATTTGAAATCAGGAAGTATGATACCTTTAGCTTTGTTGTTCTTTCTCAGCATTGTTTTGGCTATTCAGGGTGTCATAAATTTTAGGGTTTCTTTTTTTCTGTGAAAACTGCCATTGGAATTTCAGTAGAGATTGCATTAAATATATAGATTACTTCAGGTATGATGAACTTCTTAATAATATTAAGCCTTCTAGCCATGCACACAAGTTATCTTTCCATTTGTTTATATCTTCAATTTATTTAATCAAAATCTTACAGTTTTCAGTGTACACATCTTTTACCTCCTTGGTTAAATTTATTCCTAAGTATTTTAATGTTTTTCATGCTATTGTGAATGGGATTGTTTTCTTTATTTATTTTTCAGATATTTCATTGTTAATGAATAGAAACACAACTGATTTTTTTAATGTTGTTTGTATCCTCTAAATTTACTGAATTTGTTGATTAGTTATAGCAGGGTTTTTTTTTTTTTTGGTTTAGTCTTTAGAGTTTTCTAAATGTAAAATTATATTGTCTGCAAACAAATAGTGTTTTATTTCTTCCCTTCCTATTATTTCTTTTTCTAGCCTGATTGCTCTGGCTAGGCTTCCAGAACTATGTTGCATAAGAGTGGTGAGAGTGGGCATCCTTGTCTTGGTCCTGCTCTTAGAGGAAAATCTTTCAGCCTTTCATCATTGAGTATGATGTTAACTATCTATGGGCTTGTCATATATGTCTGTTACTATGTTGACGTAGGTTCCTTCTAAGCTCAATTTGTTGAGAGTTTTTATCCTGAATGGGTGTTGAGTATCATATGATTTTTATCTTTCATTCTGTTACTATGGCGTATCATGTTTATTGATTTGTGCTATGTTAAACCATCCTTGCATCTCAGAGATAAATCCCATTTGATCATGGTATATAATCCTTTTAATGAGCTATTAAATTTAGTTTACTAATATTTTGTTGATTGTTTTGCATCTTATTTCATCTGGGATATTGGTCTGTAATTTTCTTTTCTTGTATTGTCCTTATCTGGTTTTGGTATCAGGGTAATGCTGACATTATAAAATGAATTTGGGAGCATCCCTCCTCTTGTGTTTTGGAAGAGTTTGAGAAGGATTTGGATTAACTCTTTTTAAAATATCTGGTTCTGAACTATAAATGACCCCAAAGAGCTTCAGCAATTTTGGGAAAGAAGTAGGAGGGATCACGATACCTGATATCAAACTATATCACCAGGCCATGGTAATTAAAACAGTCTGGTACTGGCATAAGAACAGACACATAGATCAAGGGGACAGAATAGAGAGCCCAGAAATAAACCCAAGTCTCTATGGTCAATTAATATTCAACACAGGGGGCAGCAGCATAAAATGGAGCAAAGATAACCTCTTCAACAAATGATGTTGGGAGAACTGGACAGCCACATGCAAAAAAAAAAAAGGGACTCGACCACCAACTTACACCATACACAAAAATAAACTCAAAATGGATAAAAGACTTAAATATAAGTCTTGATACCATGAAAGTCCTAGAGGAGAACATAGGCAGGAAAATCTTAGATAATCTACACAACAATATTTTCACCAATACATCCCCTAGGGCCAGGGACATAAAGGAAAGAATAAACAAAGGAGACTATATCAAAATAAAAAGCTTCCGCATGGCTAAAGAAAACATCAAAATGAAAAGGGAACCAACCATATGGGAAAATATATTTGCCAGTGACACCTCAGACAAGGGTTTGATCTCCAAAATATACGAAGAACTCACCCATCTCCGCTCCGGGAAGACAAACAACCCAATTGAAAATGCACAAAGGACTTTAACAGACACTTCTCTAAGGAGAACATACAGAGGGCCCAGAGACACATGAAGGGATGCTCAGCATCACTAGCCATCAGAGAGATGCAACTTAAAACTACAGTGATATACAACTTCACACCAATAAGAATGGCCATCATAAACACATCAACAAACAACAAGTGCTGGTGAGGTTGTGGAGAAAAGGGAACCCTAGTGCACTGTTGGCGGGAATGCAGACTGGTGCAGCCACTGTGGAAAATAGTATGGAATTTCCTCAGAAAACTAAAAATGGAACTGTCTTTTGACCCAGCAATTCTGTTGGGATTATACCCTAAGAATCCTGAAACACCAATTCAAAAGAACCTATGCACCCCAGTGTTCACAGCTGCACAATTTACAATAGCCAAGTGCTGGAAGCAACCTAAGTGCCCATCAGTAAATGAGTGTATCAAAAAACTTTGGTACATTTACAAAATGGAATACTACACAGCAGAAAGAAAGAAGGTTCTCCTACCCTTTGTGACAGCATGGATGGGTCTGGAGAGCATTGTGCTAAGTGAAATAAGCCAGGTGGTGAAAGACAAATACCATATGATCTCACCTATAAGTAGAACCTAATCAACACAAGTGAAATATAACCAGAGACATTGAAATAAAGAACAAACTGACAGGGACCAGAGGGTAGAAGGGAGGATGATAATGGAGGAAAATGGGAAGGGTCATCAGGGAACATCTATAAAGGACACATGGACAAAGCCAAAGGGGGTAGGATTGAGGATGGGAGGTGGGGTGGTGGGGAGTCGTGGGGGTAAAATGGAGACACCTGTACTTGAACAGCAATTTAAAAAATGGGGAAAAAAGAAAAAAGTGACTATTATTACACCAAAAATAGATAAAATAAAATAAAATGTTTGGTTCTGGGCTCTTCTTGTTGGTTGATCTTTGATTACTTATTCAATATCCTTATCATTTGTCTGTTCATATTTTCTATTTCTTCATGATTTAGTCTTGATAGGAATTCATCCTATCAAGGATGAATTTATCCTATCAAGGATGAATTCCTATCCATTTATTTTCAGTTGTCCAGTTTGTTGGTGTATACCTATAAATAGTAGTCTCTCATGAGTCTTTGTATTTCTATGGTATCAGTTATGTCTCCTTCCATTTCTGTTTTTACTCATTTGAATCCTCTTTTTTTCTTATTTACCTAAAGTTTTGCCAATTTTATTTATCTTTTCAGAAAAGATAAATAAAATTTAAATAAAATAAAAGATAAATGCATGTGTATTTACAACTGTCATATGTTAACAAATTTACCCCTTATTATTTATTATTTACCTCTTAGTTTTGTTGACCTTTTCTATCAGTTTTCTGTCTCTATTTCATTTATCACTGCTCTGATTTTTGTTGTTTCCTTCCTTCTGCTAACTCTGTGCTTAGTTCTTTTTTATAGTTTCTTGAGGTATAAAGTAAGGTGGTTTATTTGAGATTTTTTGTTCCTTTTTTAAAATTTATTTTTTAATTCCAGTTGGAATGCAATATTATATTAATTTCAGATGTACAACATAGTGATTAGACATTTGTATACCTTATGAAGCAATTACTCCGGTAAGTCTAGTATCCTTCTGACACCATAATATGCATCTTTTTTTTTCTTTCTTGTTTCTTAATGCACACATTTATTGCTATAAAAATCCCTCTTAGAACTGCTTTAGCAGCATTCACATGACTTTCATATGTTGTGTTTCCATTTTTGTTTGTTTCAAGGTACTTCTTATTTCCTTTTGTTTTCTTTGACCCATTAATT
This sequence comes from Carollia perspicillata, assembly GCA_004027735.1. Classification (NCBI taxonomy): domain Eukaryota; kingdom Metazoa; phylum Chordata; class Mammalia; order Chiroptera; family Phyllostomidae; genus Carollia; species Carollia perspicillata. The sequence goes on along the minus strand of PVKM010015885.1, from coordinate 15,308 downwards.
GTTCAAGAAGTGTTCTGCTTAATTTTGACATATTGTGAATTTTCTAGCTTTCCGTTATTTCATATCATTGCAATCAGAAAAGATACTTTGTGTGATTTCAATCTGTCGAGATTTGTTTTGTGATCTATCATATGATCCATTCTGAATAATGTTCTATGGGAACTTCAGGAAAATGTGATCCTGCTACTGTTGGATGGGTTGTTCTATATGTGTATTAAGTTCATTTGATCTTAGTTCAAGTCCAGGGTTTCCTTGTTGATTTTCCATCTGACTGATCTACCCATTGTTGAAAGTGGAATATTGAAGTCCCTACTGTTGTTGTTTTCTATATTTCTCTCCTCAGATCTGTTAGTATTTTCTTAATTTTTTAGGTGCTCTGATGTATGCATGTGTATTTACAACTGTCATATGTTAACAAATTTACCCCTTATTATATAATGACTGTCTTTGTGTCTCATTACCACTTTTGGCTTACAGTTTATTTTATATGGCATAAGTACAGCTACCCCTGCTTTCTTTTGGTTTCCACTTGCATGGAATATCTTTTTCCATCCCTTCATTTTCTGCCCATGTGTGCCCTTAAAGCTGAAGCGAGTCTCTCCTAGGCAACATATGGTTAGGCCTTTTTCAAAAAAATAATCCAGCTTGCCTTTTGATTGGAGATATCAATTAATTTGTATCTAGTGTAATTATTGATGGATAAGGACTGACTAAAACCAGCTTTCGTTTTCTGGTTGTTTTGTAGTTCCTTTGTTCATTTCCTCCTCCCTTGCTGCCTTCCTTTGTGAATGGATGATTTTCCATAGTCGTTTGCTTTGATTCCCTTCTCTTTATCTTTCGTGAATCCACTGTAGGTTTTTGGTTTGTGGTTACCATGAGGCTTACATAAAACATATATCTGTTTTAATACTTTTGTCCTTTAACATTTATACTAAATTTCAGTAGTTAACACATCACCACATTATAGTATTAGGGTATTCTGAATCTGACTATACGCTTATCTTTACCTGTTTGTTATATATTTTCATGTTACAAATTAATGCCTTTTTACTTCAGCTTGAAGAACTTCTTACAGTATTTCTCTTAAGTTAGGTGTAGTCATGATGAATTTTTTATTATTAGGAAAAGTTTTTATCTCACCTTTATTTCCGAAGCTCAGCTTTTTTGGGTAAAAATATTCTTGGTTGGTAGTTGCTCTCTTTCAGCACTATGAATATACCCTCTCATTCTCTGCTGGCCTGCAAGGTGTCTACTGAGAAATTCATGATAGCTTTATGGAGGTTCCCTCGTACGAAAGATTTCTTTTTCCTTTTACTGTTTTTTAAAATTCTTCCTTTGTCTTTGCTTTTAGACAGTTTTATTATCATGTGTCTTGGAGAAGATTATTTTGGTTTGAAAATTATAGGTGACCTATTAGTTTCATGAATTTGGATATCTAACTTTCTCCCTAGGTTTGGGAAGTTCTCAGCCATTATTTCTTCAAGTAAACATTCTACCCCTTTCTCCCTCTCTGCTCCGCTGAGACTCTCAAGATGCATACATTATTTCTCTTATTAATGTCCTGTAAATTCCTTAGGTTTTCTTCATTCATTTTCATTCTTTTTTCTTTTTGCTCTGCTGATTGGATAATTTCAAATGATTTGCTTTCTAGCTCACAGATTCTTTCTGCTGCTTGTTCAGGTCTTCTGTTAAAGCTACTATTGAATTCTTCAGCTCAGTCATTTTATTCTTCAGCTCTACAATTTCTTTTTGTTTCCTTTTAATGTTTTCTATCTCTATTGAACGTCTCATTTTGTTCTTGTATTATTTTCCTGATATTGTTAAATCATTTATCTGTGTACTGTTGTAGCTTTCTGAACATCATTGGGGCAATTACTTTTATTTTTTGTCAGGGAATTTCTGGGTTTTCACTCCTGGGTCTAGTGCTTCAGGGCACCAGGTCAGGGGTTGTGTAGCAGTACTGGGTCTGGCAGGGTTGTGGGTGGGCATGATGTCTCTTGGGCTCAGACCACTGAGTCTACAGCAATGACAACTGTGTGGTCCTTGGCAAAGCACCATAGGTGTTCCACAGTGGCTGTGGGGGCTGTTCAGGATTTCAGTGGCACCTCCAGGTCCAGCAGGTAGGGACCAGGACAGCCAGCGGTGGTGACCCAAATCCAGTGGTATGCACCTCCTCAGCTCCAGGGTGACATATGCAGGTGGTAATGTAGTGGCAGGGGCTCTTTGCAGACACATGTATAGTTGTGGGGGCCAGAGCAAGCAGCAAGGTCTGGGGCCAACAACGGATTCACTGGCACCTACAAAGGCCCTAGTTGTCAGTGTGCTCTCCCATCTCTAGGTGCACACTGTCCTGCTGGGCATGTACATTGCAAGAGGCCTGTACTGGGGGTCAGGCCAGTTACTTGCAGGTGCACAGCTGGAGGGGCTAGCTCCAGGCTCATGCACAGCAGTGGGGGTCAGCTGGGCGTTGGTGTCTATGCTGGTATCTTGTGCTTGAGAAGCTGCAGAGGCCTGAGCTGGCTTCCTCTGGCCAGGACAGGGGAAAGAGGAGTGTGGAAGGTGGCAGCAAACATGAATACCTGTGGGGTGAAATCCAGTGAAATCTGCAAGGAATACATAGTGGTTGCCGCCATACTTGCTATTGACTTCAGGTAAGTGTCAGAATCTTCTGGAATTGTCCACTGGGCAGTTCTCTGTGAATCCCAGTCACTGCCAATCATGGCTGCTGCCAGCAGACCTGGTTTTCTTCTTTGCTCCTAGCTGGCTTTGTACACTTTAGCTCAGCTGGTCTGGGTGAGGTGAAACTGAAGCGGGACCTTCGTGCTGTGCTGCCCCAAAGACTAGAGAAGCTGACTGCTCATCCTGTCTTATTTTCCTGGCAAGGGGAACTCTAGCTGGGCAATTCCCTCTTGGCACTGAACAAGGCCATCTTGGGGGTTGGGACGATGCAGGCCAAATGAAGTTCTCGTCCTTCTCTTTTTGTGTGATTGCTGTCAGATTTTCTTGTTTGTTGCACTGTATTGCTAAAACCTCCCAAGTAGACTCCAGAGCTCTTCCAGAGCTGTTTTTGGTTCATGGGCAGCGATCTAACCACTGATCTTTGTGCAGGGACAGGGAGACTAGGGTCTTCTGTGTCACCATTTTGGTCTCTTCTGTCTTCAAAATTATTTCCTTTACATTTTTTAATTTTTTATTTAATATGTTGTTTTTTTTCCCAATTACCAATGAAAATCAGCCCATTGGGAAAAAAACAACATAATTCAGAAATGTGTAATGCAGACAGAGAGCATTCACCAAATTCAGTGTCTTTTCAGGTGCATGTTTTCATGCTTGTAATTGTAGGACACATACAATTTCATACGCTGTTTGGGGGGCTTTTTAAATCAAACTGTTCTCTTCAGATTGCCACATGGTCTTTAAAACCAGTATTTTTTTAATGGCTTTATTTATTTGTTTTTAGAGGGAAGGGGAGAAAGGGGGAGAGAAACATCAATGTGTGGTTACCTCTCAAAAGCCCCCTACTGGGGACCTGGGTGGCAACCCAGGCATGTGGCCTGAATGGGAATCGAACCAGTAACCCCTTGCTTCACGGGCCAGCACTCAATCCACTGAGCCACACCACCCAGGGCAAAACCGGTATTTTAATGATTGTGTAATAGTCCACTAAGTGAATTTTCCATTATTTACTTGTATGTTTGTCTTTTAGATTGTTTCCTATGTTTTTTACTATTGTAACTAACATTATAATGGTCAACTTCAGGCATATTGTTTTCCCCATAATTTTGGACTATATACTTAAAGGATGAGGTGGAATTACTGGGTTCGACACTTTAAGTACGTAGTATCTACTTTCTTTTCAAAGAGTTTTGTGAATGTATCAGTGTCATTGTAATAGGAAGGGTCTTCCACTTCAGGTAAAAATTGTTTTCACAGGACCGGCTTCACTGGGTTCCATGGTTTCTGGCCACCAGATAAGATGAAAACTATGGGAAGGCTAGTGAAAACTTACTATTTAAAAAAACTAAAATTAGTGTCTCATGAGAAGCGGGCTGGCAATTAATTGGGTGTTCCAGAGCAAGGCTTTATGTTTTAAACTCAGGATGCTGCTTTCCTCCTTGTTTCTGACTAAATGTTTCAGCTTAAAACACAAGGACCTTATAAATAGGTACGCTTTATGACACAAGGTTTGTGATATTTATAAGCAAAGCTTTAAGTTATGACATTTTTGAAAGTTAGCCCTTTTACTAACAGATTTTGTTAATAACACACTTCTTTTCTTCTTCAGAAAACAGCATTTCACAGAAGCCAGACGCTGGGCTACAGGAACGGCTATGCAGTGGCTCGCCGCCCCACGGCCGGGGTGGGCGGGGCCCGGCTCCAGGTCAACCAGCTGTCCCAGGCTGACCTGGACGAGCTGGCCAGTAAGGCGTCACTCCTAACTTATGGCCAACCTAAGCAGGCCCCACCGGCAGATTTTATTCCTGCACATGTGGCTTTCGACAAAAAGGTATCATCTGGGATTTTAGGGTATCCCGTGAATTCAAATTTCTGAGAGCCAACTGTTTCCAGAAAAGTCAACAATAAATGACAGGTCTTTCCAGAGCACTCTGAGGAGAAGATTGTTCAGATGCCTCAACCCTTAGTCATAAACAGCTGAACTCAGGATTGAAAGAGCCTTTCTTTAGTCAGGAAGCCGATTACAGAAAATAATTCCCCATAGACTTCACTGAACTATTTTCCAAATGCAGTTAAAGAGAAGTTGGATGAATTCTGAATTCTTGAGTTCATGTTGTTCTGTGCTTACCTGCTCTGTGGTTTCTACTGTTTAAAAGTTTTTAATTCTGTAATGATGATAAATCCTTAGTCGCCATGAAATGCAAAAAATCTCCACGACAACATCTCCATCTATTGTCAGCTTTCTCCAGGCTGTCTTCTTAAGTTTGTTTTTTCAGGGCTCATTTCGGGCTTGGCGTAGCATAGTCAAAGTGAGGTATAACTGGTTCCTTTGTGCCTCATTTACCCTTATGCTTTCCTAACGTGAGCTACCTCATTCCCACCTGTTGGCGTTTCCCATCACCCTTGATCTTCCTGGTTAGTGAGTCTCCTCTTTCCACTAAGGTGAGGTAGTCCTAACTCCAGCCATGCGGTAGAATCACAGATGGGACTTGTAAGAAACGTAGATGCTTCCCTAGTTCTCATAATTCTCATTTCCTCGTGATTTTTCGGTGTAGATGGGTCTCAGAACTACTGACCAGTTTTTATAAGTTACCTTTTCTAATTTACTGCTAGCCTATTTTTTTTTTGTCTTTCAGTTTTATTATTTTTGTTAAATACCTGTACCATTTTCATCCAGCTAGTCAACATTTATTGAGTAGCTATGAAGCTGGAGATTTGAAGCTACAAAATAGCCTGGTGTTAGAACTATGTTATTTACATTAATAATCACTTAGTTTAAAACAATTTTAATGTATTGGCCAGAATCTGTATAATCCCCTCTTCCCCATCTCAATTAACACATTTGATAGAAACAATTCACATACTGATTCATAGGCTAAACCTAAAAATCCACTACATGGTATCAGTTACATGTTTGGATATTTCTTTACATTCTTTTTTGTTTCTCTTCTTCATTCGCAGCTGTGACAGACACTGCAAAACTAGTAGATAAGGGAGGGGGTGAAAAAAGAGGAGTGGGATAGCTATTTAACAGTTTATCAAGTTCTAAATCCTGGCAGCTTCAAGCTTGTGGAAAAGAATAGCAAATTAACTATTATCAACTCTAAAGTGTATAAAGTCATATATGCCATGAGAAAAGATTAATGAAATGCAGAGGGAGAAATTGTGGCTGAATTGTGCCTGAATAGGTAATGGGCTTCTTATTTTTTTCTGTGTTATTTTATGCTAATTGTCATTACTTAATTTATACTTTTAAAATAGTATTCATATTCATTTTTTAAAAGATAATAGGCATGAAGGAGTATACTTACATTTTAATATTTCTATCCATTTTACTTGGATCATCAAAATTTCTAGATAAAAGACCCTTACTGTACATACTGAGGTAGAGAGTAGTTAAATGCGTGGTTTTGAAATTAAGATTTTTCGCAAGAGGGAATTATAGTTTTTCTGAATTGAATCTGCTTCTTTTTTGTTAGGACTACCTGGAGTCCACTTAATAGCCAACGTCACTGTCCCTATTTTGGACATGCTTTGCACCACGCCTTGTCTTCAGAGTAAAACTTTGTCTCCTACGCAGGCGATAAGGACCAGGACGTCTGCTGTGTGCGCTCTCATCTTTTCTCTCTGCTCCCACACATTTTCCTTCGTCGTCACCTCCTGTGTCCCACTTCCCAGGCTCAGGTCCCTCTCTGCGTTCCTGGTGTTGTCTTTTTCTATCTTTCTCGTCTTTGACTCCCATTTCAAACATGCTAGTAAGTACTCCTTTACCCCGGGTCATACTGTCCTGTCCTAACAACCCTTTCGACCTGTGACCCCTCTGAGCATCTCCCTTTCTCACTTGACTGTCAAATCACTTAGGATTAGACTTCTCTCTCTGCCCTCGAGCCCCAAACTATTTTTTTCACCAGTATTCTCTTTGACCTATTTACAATACTTGACATTGTTGACCTTCTCTTCCTTCTTGAAACTTTGCTTTTCTTTTGCTCCACTGACTCTTCCCTCTCCTGGTTTTCCTCCCTGTCTGGTTGATTCTACTCTGGCCTCCCTTTCTTTTCTCACTTTTAACTGTATGCGTTTTAAAGGGTCTGTTCTCATTCTTTATTGTACGTTCTTCAGAGATCTCACCCAGTTTTGTGGTTTCAACTATCATCTCGGTGTAGACCACTGTCAATATTTCCGGTTCTGGCCTTTTTGAAACTGCCATGGGATATCTTCCCCCAGATGAGCTGTGGGCACCTCAGGTTCTGTGTGTCTCTAGCCCAGATCATCACCTTTTCTCGAACAGAAACATGCTGTTTCTGTTGGGCTCCACAAGGTAACCAAAGCTTGAAACCTGAGCCATTTTTTGGCTTTTCTTCCTTTCAGTGAGTTGCCAAGTCAGCGAGCTCCCACTTCCGTTTCCTCTCCCATGATCATAGTTCAAACAAGCAGTGTGTTGAATGTATAAACATGTTAACTGGTGTAATAGTCCTGTAATTGTTTATGCTTATAATATGTCCAGTGCTTGGTTTATTCCCTAAAACACATGTCATTTTCCTGTGACAGTGCCTTCAGACTGTCTTAACCAGTACAGTAAACATTACCACTCTCTATCTAACTAGCTGCTGTAATCTCCCAACCTGAAAGTCATCCTTGATTCTTCTCTTTCCTTACAACCCATCTCCAAACTTAACAAGCTCTGTCATTTCCATCCCTAAAATATATGGCTAAGTTGTTCATTTATTTCCATCTCTACTCTTACCATTTATTTTCCATAGAGCAGCCGGGCTTATATTTTAAAAAATGGTTATCCAATTATGCCATACACCAACCAAAACCATTTCCATGGCTTTCCCAGTGGTAGACTAGGCTCCAGCTCCACAGTTCCTCACAGTCCTACTGGGTCTGGCCCTCCCAGCCATTTCTCCAGCTTCCTCTTGGGCCTGTCTTCTCCTTACTCACTGTTTCCATCACAGTAGATTCAGTTTCCTTATTTTTTCTCAAAACTATAACACATTTCCCCCCCATTACAAGGCCTTTGCACATGCTGTTCCTCCTACCTGGACTAGCTGCCCTGTGATTTTTACTCAGTAAATATTAGTTTAAAAACTGAGATGAATTATTTTTTTAACAAATAAAATTAGCATATCACTTGCATCAATGCTAAAAATTGGGAAGCTTAACATGCAAGCCACATATATAATAGAATAAAATAATAAAAACTGTGACTCAGTTTTTCATAATTGTATGTGATATGAAAATATCTGTTCAGCATTTTTGTGTTTGGTCTTGAAGTAATTGCAAATATTTTCATGTTTATGGTGGCATTCTGAGCACTTCCTGGGTGTCAGCAGACCTGGATCCTAACTCTAGGTCTTCTACCAACTAGTGTTGTGACCTTCGGGAGTCACATCCCCTAGTTTCCTCATTTACAGAATTAGGTGAGAATACATGATAACCGGGAGTCCATCCGACTGTAAAATTCCATAAAAAACACATTTTTAAATGCAGTGTCTCCATACTATTTTTCTTCCCTTTCTATGTAATACATTATGATCTCATTCTACCTGGAAAAGCTAGTGTTATCCTAACTACTTGCTAAAAAGCTTTCCTATATTCTATCCCAGTCATTTCTTCGTGGGAGGAGCATAGAACTCTTGATTCTATTCTTAATAAGTGCTTTTCTGATTAACAATGAAATAAATAAATATCTCAGGGGTTACAGTATTATTTACCTGAGACCTCATATATTAGCTTGGCTCTCTGTAACACTGAATTGAATTTTGAAAACATGTAGTTTTAGCTATGTGTGCAAATCATATGCCAGAGGAAACACAAGTGTTTATTGTACAAACTGATCCATATTGAATATTTAAAAACAATTGTCAAGACAGAAAAAACTTCTAGGTAGTGTTTTAACGGGTAAAATTTTTACCACTTACTATTTATGTCAGACTACAAACTCCCAAATAACCAGGGAACTTGAGAATTTAGTGCTGTAGTTAACAGAATAATCAGTCTCTTCGATTAGAACTGGATATACCATGTATACCTAATCAGTTACTTCATTTCTCTACATAATCTGAATGTTATAATATAAAACAAAGACTGAGCTGTACTTTAATTTTCCCTTTTGCTTCATAAATTTTTTTTTAGATTTTACAAAATGATCATGTGGTTACAATTCATTGCTGTAGGTGCACAAAGGTTAGGATTCACCTGTAATGATCATATGGCATAGTCTATAAGATTTGTTTTAAAAGAATTCATTTAAAGGTTTTAAATAGCATATAAGATGTTCTGGTTATTTTAATCTTTAAAGTGTGCGTATTTCCTCCCATTCTAAGGCCAAGTTCCTGGTGCCAAAGGCATTTTCATGACAGCATGGGAACATGGATGTGCCATGGGCCTCCATCTCTGGTCTCTCTGTGTATGCTCATTCCCTTGGTCCAGACTCATGGCTCGAAATGTCCTTCACATGGTGATGCTATGCTGTGTCTGGAATTTGTAATTGCTTGTTTGACACCTCCTCTTTAGGGTTTAACAGACATCTTAAACTAAACATGTTCAAAATTTAACTCCTGATTTGTCTCCCCATCCCCAAATCTGTTCCACCCCAAGCTTCCCATATCAATATGATAGCAGTTCCGTACTTTCATTTGCTTGGGTCAAAATATTTGAGTCATCCTGATTTTTCTCTAACGTTGACTTCTTTCCCAGGCTCAGTCCTGCATCCCAAGTTTGTCCCTGCAATATCAACTTGTGGTGTCACTTACACTCAGCAAGTCTAACGTCAAACTCACCATCTGCCCTACAAAATTATCTTCCTAACGTCTCCATTTCTGTGAGAATCATCACTGTATTCCCAGCACTGTGCTTTCTCAGTATCTCATCTGGCTCCCATCTTCCTACTTCCTCACTATCCATCTAGTCAACCTCTGTTTTTCCATCACTGGTTACTTTACTCCCATAGACGTGGACTGTTGGAGGGGCTTTCAATGCGATCCCATGCCTAGCACCTTCCGCCTCCTCATAGTCTGCATACTGCTGCTGGCTTTGTTTCCTCTGCTTCTGTTGCTGGAACCCACTCTTGTCCCCGCCACTTAAACTTTCTCTGCTCACTTTAGTTCGCAGAGATTCCTTTTCCGAACCACTATGGCACCTGTTATCTAAAGGGTAGTGCCTGAGCTTGTCTGCACCCCTCACCCCTTCTGTGGTCTCAGACCAGCCACTCTGCCCTCTGAGTCTCAGTCTCCTTTGTAAAACGAGGGAGGTTTGAACAGCTGATTACTTCTGGCTCTAACATTTTGTGTATTTATAAATCTGCAGCTCAAATACAGACCATTTCATATATGAATTACTGATTCTGTCCTCAGTGATGATGTCCCCATTTCAGTTCTTTGCAATTGATCTAAAATGTTACTTTAAAATAATTTTTATATTTTGCTTTTACCACATTATGTTTTCTTTAAACATTCTACTACATTAACCCATTTCATCTTTTTATTATGAGTTTCAAGGCCTTCCCTCCCCTATATTCATGTTTCTCTTGTGCAATTGCATGTTCTTGTTTGGTTTTTACCCTGTTCTTACACAGCAGACCCGGTACCCTTTTAGCAACAGCACTCATGTATAAAATTCCTCTTTTTTATTCATTGAGCCATTTTTGTGTCTTTACTAAAGGGTCTCTTTGGTTTTTTGCTCTTATTCTAGGTTAGGTTTGGGTTAACACTTGCCTATCTTAAACATCATTCTAATACTTTCTCTCCCTAAAAAAAAAAATTAAAAACAGAATAACAGAAATTTAAAAAGTAATCCCAAAGCATGCCAACATAAGCTTTTCATAATATTTTTAAATGTTTCAATGTATTATAGACAGGCCATTTTGACTTCACACTGATACTGATGCTCTACAAAGGACCTAGGTTTTGCTCGATCATATGTATGCATACTTCTGAGCACAATTTACATGTCACCAATGGTAGATTCTGTGGTGGGTTGATGATTTGAGAATTATTCATATAAAGTTTCTAATAATAAATATGTCATTGGTATGCATTTGCAAGGAACTCCATTTCTAAAGAAATGGACTTGAGCCTTCATTTTCATTTTTAACTGTAAAGTCATAGTCTTATCCAAATTTCTTACTCTTTCCAAAAATTCTCAGAGGGATTTTTGACATGGAACTGAAGCTTAAGGTCTTTAAGCCATCTGATAAAAGAATACATTAGTAAATAGTTTACACATAGTTTGAGTATTTAGGGCAGAGGTGGGTAAACTTTTTCTGTATAGCACCAATAGAAAATATTTTGGGTTTAGCAGCTATCTTAGTTTGCTTGAGCTGCTATAATAAAATGCCACAGACTGGTGGCTTAAACAACAGAACTTTATTTTGTCACTGTTCTGGGAGCTAGAAGACCAAAGTCAAGCTTCGGGCCAATTAAGTTTCTGGTGAGGGCTCTCTTCCTGACTTGCAGAGAGCTGCCTTCTTTCTGTATCCTCACAAGGCCTCTCCTCAGTGTGTGCTGAGAAAGAACGAACATCATTATTTCTGTTGGATTAGGGCCCCACTCCAAGGATCTCATTTAAGCTTAATTACCTTATAAAGACCCTCTCTCCAAATATAGTCACATTGAGGGTTAGGAGGACTTCAACATGAATTTTTGGGGGGATACAAATCACAATGACTCAACTCTGCCCTTGTAATGGCAAAGTAGTCATTAGCAAATAAGTATTAATTATTTATGTAATTACTTTATTTGTGGATACTGAAATTTGAATTTTGTGTAGTTTCCATATATTGTCAAATTGTATTCTGTTGATTTTTTAAAACCATTTAAATGGTAAAAAACCATTCTTAGCTTGTATATAAAAACAGGTGGCAGGAATAAATTTGTCCCCTGGGTCATAATTTGGCACTCTTTGATTTAGAAGATAGGAATGATGAATATTCAAATCACTCTGAGTGATTCTCTTTATAGGAGGTACTTGCTATTGTTTGGATGAGAAATGAATACAACACCATTTCTTCTTTCTTTATGTGTTGTAGGTACTGAAATTTGATGCCTATTTCCAAGAAGATGTTCCTATGTCCACTGAGGAACATTATAGGATCCGTCAAGTGAACATTTACTACTACCTGGAAGATGACAGCATGTCAGTCGTAGAACCCATAGTGGAAAACTCTGGGATCCCTCAAGGCAAGTTAATCAAACGCCAGCGGCTAGCCAAGAATGACCGCGGAGACCATTACCATTGGAAAGACTTAAATCGAGGAATAAACATTACAATTTATGGCAAAACTTTCCGCATTGTTGAATGTGACCGATTCACACAGGTATAGTATATATTTTTGGAAGTTTTGGTGTCTGAGGCATTCTAATTTATGAAGGATACACTTATTAGGGTTAGATAGAGTTAGATTATCTGTCTTAGATAATTATGTAGATTGGTTTGGTATTTGTATATGAGGGGGGACCCCCAAAAATCTGGAATTATCTTCTGGAGGCCAGTCCCCTTGTAGTACAGGCTTCCCCTGCTAGATTAGTGTTCTAGGGACCCGTCTGTATCAGTGTACTAGTTGGCACTGTTGTGAGAGGCTGCATTCAGCTCCAGTTAATTTTTTTTGAAGACTCAACACGTTTGCGCATTTCATGATGGGTGATTTACTAGCACACCTGCCCACACCTTGCTGAGTGTTCAGCAGTTTTTGACCAAAAGTGGCATGACCCTCATGCCCCACCCTCCCTATTCACCTGATTTCACTCTGAGCGACTTTTTGTTGTTTCACTGAATGAAAAAGTCCTCAAAGGGAAACATTTTGCTGATGTGCAAGAAGTGAAACAAAAAATGGCAGAAGCAGTAAAAGGCATCAAAATGGATGAGTTTAATAACTGTTTTGAGCTTTGCTCAGTGGTGTTATCATAGCCAATGAGGTTTATCCGGGGCACGATTATTGCTAATTGAAAAACTGTTTTGAGCAGTGGAAAAAAAGTCTTTATAGGTGTATGACATCAAATGGAGAGTACTTTGAAGGTGACTGAAGTTTAAACATGTAAGGATCAATACACAATTTTTTATAAATAAATCCTGGGGGTTTTGGGGTCCCCCCTTGTATGTGCTATGTGTCAACACTATGTAGTAATGTCATTTTTTCACAATGATATTGATACATAGCCTTTCAAATAAAATTGAACTCCTATCATAGCTTCATCATTTGATAAGAAACCAGTTCACATGCCAGTTCAAATAGAGGGTAGGAGAGGTAGCACCCTTCATGGGGTGGAAATATGAAAGAGACATTGGACAATTTATCTGAAGTTTGCGTTCACAAAAACTGGTACTTCCTCTATTAGCAGATAGCCTAAAATTTTTTTGTGCAATTTATATTTTTTCTGTAAATCATACTTGCTATATATAGGGAAAATTGCTGTCTAAAGAATTCCTGAAATAAAGCCATTTTAAAAGCAAAACACCTTTTTATATTAACAAAAATTCTCCACTTTCTCTATTTCATAAATATGGATTTTCTTACAATTGAGAAAGAGAGCAAGATCTTTTTTCTTCAGTATAAAATGTAGGTAATAAGCAATTCAAAAAAATTTGTTTTAGTTAAAAATTTTTCTAGAAGCAAAGATGGTTTCTGACATATTTTATGCCTTTAATCTCATGCTACCTAATGCCAGATGAGACAAATTTTTACCATGCACTGAGCTCCTATGAATTCACTCATTAATTTTTTTTAATTTAGTAATTTATTTGGCAAATAGTGATCGAGTACCTGCTATGTGCCAGGCATTGTTCTGGGTGCCAAGTATAGAGAACAGCTTTTACTACATTCTCGTTGGAGGAGAAAATAATAAACAACTAAATGTATCCTATATCAGATTCTGATAAGAGCTATAGAAGAAACTGAAGCAGAGTAAAGGGGATGGGAGCTGGAGGAGGTCGCTCTATATGAAGGCTGACCAGAGAGGCCTCACAGATAAGATGACACATGAACAAAAACCTCAAGGAACTAAGGCGCCGCAGCACCTGTGTCATCCTAGAGCAGCTGAGAAAAATAATACAGAAGGTAGAGGTGCTGGACCATCTTTGATATATTGTCCCCTTCAAGCTTATTTCGATTTGTCATTGTTTAGGTTTTCAAGATCTTCTTGATCAAAGGCAGTTTCAGAATTGTACCAACAATGAGAAATTACAAGCATGTTACGGCGTTAAAATTATTCTTACAATTGTATTTTCATGGACAATTTGAACATTTGCAAGTTAATCACTGTGCAGCTGATCTAAGCCAGTTGGCCAGTTCTTACTAGTCATGGTAATTATTTCTTTAAAGTTGCCACAAATGCTTAATTAGCAAACACTGTACCATCTCTCCTAGGAGAAACACAGGGTTAGGTTCCTACACGTCTCTGGTCATAACATTTTCATCAACTCATCATCAATACATAACCTTATTTTATGTATGTTTGTTTTGGATGCCAGCTTTAAAATATATTGTTGATTCATGAACATTGAACTCATGGCCACAGCACTGTAACTGTGACTCATGCCTGAATGAAGTTTATCTAACACATATATTTTCTCCTTCAGGGACATTGCACCTGCTTTTAAAAAAAATGTGGTAAAATACATGTAACATAAAATTTACCATTTTAACAATTTTTAGATGTGTATTTTAGTTGCATTAAGTGCATATCACAGCCTTCTTTCACGTACTCCTGTAGAATATGAGACAGCACTTTGGCACTAAGGAGGGGACCACTTTAAACAACAAAATCACCAACAAAAAGCACAAAGTGAGAAAAGTGGCACTAAAGGATACTTTTTCAATACAAAAGCTGAAACATGTCAGAATGTTATCCTGTTCAACTCAGCTAGGAATGTGAACATGAGGCAGCTCAAATTTCCATCACCCCATGCATATCCGTGGAGGACCTCAAAAGCACTGCAAGTATTGATTTGCAGGTTACCATAAGGTTTAGGAAGTAGGCAAATTTGCAAACACAGAATTTGTGAGTAATGAGGAGCAACTGTATTTTAATGACTGGTAATAGACTAAAGCTGTGTATTTTGGTTACTGATGATTAGATTGAATCAATGTTTTCAATAATTGATCTGTCAGGTTAGAAGTTGGCTCCTTTAACAGTATAAAATTATGCACATCTTGTCTAATTCAGTGGTTTTCCTTAGGGCTGGACCTATGAGTAAATAACAAAGATAGCTGTCTGTAGGGAGTGAGTTGAACAAGGAGCCGCCCCTCTTTAAATATATCACCACCACCATCCCTTTGTATCCCCTCCTCATTACACCAAATGAATGTTTGGTCCTATTGACAGAATAAACTGAACATATTAAAAAATAAAGCTCCGGAAATCAGAGATTTATAATTTAGTATCTTCACTAAAGTATGATGGCTAGTAAAACAGATGTGAATCCTACTCTATAAAGGCAACTGTGCAAAAATATTATTTTTAAAAGACTTATTTTATTTATTTATGAGAGGAGAAGGGAGGGAGAAAGAGAGGGAGAGAAACATCAATGTGTGGTTGCCTCTCATACGCCCCCTACTGGGGACCTGGCCCACAACCCAGGCATGTGCCTTGACTGGGAATGGAACCAGTGACCCTTTGGTTCGCAAGCTGGTA
>PVKM010015884.1:0-27442 GCA_004027735.1 Carollia perspicillata | reverse complement strand
ACCTTCCTTCTGTAAAACCCAGTCTGCATGATAAAAATATTCTGTCACAATTCAAATATCAAGAAGAGTCAATTAGAGTTTCATCTTGGAATTAATGACAAAACACTATGAAAGTCGTTCTGACATCAGTTGTTGCCTTTAAGCAGTGAATTCCCATTTAGCAACTCTGACCTCTAGCTAATCAAAATAATGACCTCTGTAAACTCCAAATGCTAGAACTGCTCTGAAGGAAAACAAATCAAAATATTTTTTAAACTTTTATTATAGCAAATCTTAAAAGAAAGGGAAATAATATAGTTGATACATGTGCAACGATTAACTCTTTTTGCAATTATCAATCTATGAACAATTTTGCTTTAATTGCACTCCATATACAGGATGGGGTACAAGTAGGTTTACACATGTTTGTGTGGAAAAGAATACAATATTTAATGGATAATAATACAAGAATAAACTCTGAGTTGCATGTACTCAAATCCGCAAACCTACTTTTACCCTACTCTGTATTTCTCCTATCCTCATTGATTATTTTGAAGCTAATCCCCAAATTATATAATTTCATTCATAAAGATATTAATATATATCTGTAAAATGAGTACTCATGAAATATACATCTAAAACATTAGTGAACCTGAAATGAAAAACATAACTTCTTAATATTATCCACATTCATTCCCTTTATAATCATCAAAATTTATTTCTTGAATAAACTGTGTGTAAAGTTACATTCTGCATTTTTAGACTGCATCCCTGGAGAACTGTTAAATAAATGCATTTGTCCATATATCATCTTTAAATTGGCAATTACATTTAGAGACCTGATTAGATTCTATCTCCTCTCTTTCTCTCTCTCTCTCTTGCTCTCTCAATAAGAATATCTTGTAGGTACTCTTTTTTATCAGGAGGTCCATAATGCTGTTTTTAAAAGACTTTACATATTTATTTTTAGACAGAGGGGAAAGGAGAGAAAAAGAGAGGGAGAGAAACATCAATGTGTGGTTGCCATTCATGCTTCCCCTACTGAGGACCTGGCCCACAACCCAGGCATGTGCCCTGATTAGGAATAGAACTGGCAACCCTTTGGTTGCCAGGCCTGCACTCAATCCACTGTGCCACACCAGCCAGGACTCATTGTTTTTTTATTTATGATGCTAGAAGTTATTGTTGATCATATTTTAGTTTCTTTATCAAATTAGCCCATTCTTGACTTTTTGGATCATCTTCAAATTGACTCCTAAGCACTTTATAAATGACTGGTGATCTTTGGTAACTTCTTTGTTCTCTGCAATAACAAGATATTGATAAGGATGCAATCAACCTGGAACATTTTAATATTAAAATTGTTATTGTTGATGATTAAATCAGGATAAGATGCATAAATCAGAGGTATCTTAGACTATCTAAGATTGTCACTCTAACTTATAATCACATTACATTTTCTCATTTTTATATCCCTTTTCTTTACCTCAAATTTTCTCTTTCAATTTGTTTTAGTGTTTTTTATTTCTATACTTTTCCCTTAACATTATTTTTTGACAAATCAAGGACTGTATATCATGGTCATAAATATATTCACATTAAACTAAGAGTGAGCAAAGGAAATAGCTCTTTCATTTTTATGATTTATTATCATAAGCCTCTGATCAGTGGTTAATGAAAAAGAAACTGATCTCATTCCTATCAAATGTATTACTGGGTGTGATTATTTAAGTAGTCTTTTTAAACAGTATTCTGTCCAATTTCTACTTGCCCTCCATCCACCTAACCCTTCTCTGAGAAATAGTGCTGGTTTTCCATGACTGTGTAGTTCCAAGTAGAGGGCTTCCTGACCCAATGACATACAGCCCTGTCCTCTGCACTTTCAGATCCTGAGACTCTGTATTGGGCTGAATGGTGTCTCCAAATTTCATATGTTGCAGTCCTAATGTCCAAGGTGACTATAACTAGAGATAGAATCCTTAGATAGTAATTAATGTTAAATGAGATCATAAGGGTAGGGTAATCTCAAAGGATAGTAGTCTTACAAGAAGTTGAGAGAGAGAGAGAGAGAGAAGGAAGGGGAGAGAACTCTCTCTACCATGTGAAAATATACTAAGAAAATGCCCTTCTAAAAGCCAAAGAGCCCCCAGCAGAAATCAAACCCTGGGGGACCCTGACCTTAGAATTACCAGCCTCTGTGAGAAAATAATGGTTTTGTTGCGTAATCCACTCAGTCCATGGTAAAGTCCAGCTGATATTTGAGAACAAACCATCATTCTGCTCTCTCATTGCAGGGTTAAAAACATAATGATTATGAAAATTATACAGATATAGTAAATCAAGCTGCTATAATAGCTTAGCCTCACTCATCATATCATTGTATGGATATCCCTCTCCTAAGCACAGAATGAACAGAAATAAATTACACATAGCCTTGAAAAATAACTTTAGAACCAGACAAGGGGATGAGTACTTAAGAGACTCAGATCAAAGATATATGTCTCAAAGTCATATATCATTCAGTAAAACACAAAAGATCTATAAAATATTAAGATCTTCAACAAAGAACAAAAAGGTATTGCTATAAAATAGTAGCAGAGTGAGTTGAAAAGTAGGAAAGTAGAAAAAAGAAAAGAATAAATGTCAAATATAGAATTAAGAATTAAATAAAATCAGTGAACAATAGAATTAGCATATGAAACAAGATTGGAACAAAGTTCTAAGAGATAACGTATAATATCATTTAAAAATCAATTTTCCAATATTGAAAATATTAAGGCAATAAAACTCTAAATTGAATTTCAGTGAAATTTGCTTTTGGGATTGAATACAATGATTTTAACGTCCATATGAAAAGGTGTTATCTGAGAATAATTATAAAAATTAATTGATAACAATAAGTCCTATTCCAGAACAAATATTGCAAGAGAATAACAAGATTTCAGTACTAATTCAGATAAAAAGATCAATGGCAAAAAAATAAAATACAGTAAAAGTTAGTATACAGGGTCTTATTGAGTCACGATGTGTTTTATTTTATTTTATTTTTTTCATTACAGGAAAAAAGTTAAAATGTGATTAGACCTTTAACTCATACCTCATAAATTCTAGGAAATTAAAATTTGGAATATAAAACAAAATAACATAATGTTTAACAAAGGATTTAGAAGATTATTTGCATATTTTAGGATAATTTTTAATAAACCTGTCAGGAAAACCAAGGTTATATGAACATAGTCATAAGTGACTTGTGAAAAGAATTGTTCATTCTATATAGCACAGCATTTTCTGGTAGAATTTTCTGAGATGATGGGAATCTTCTGTGTTTGAACTGCCCAGTATGATAACCAATAGCCATATTTTGAGCACTTATTGACAGTGTAACTGAGAAACCACGTCTGGAAAATGCTACTGTGTTGGGAAACATGGCCTATGAACAATGCTTCTGCTATATTTTAAAAATATTTTAATATTTTACTTTATTTATTTACTTTTAGAGAGATAGGAAGGGAGGGAGAAAGAGAGGGAGAGAAACATCAATGTGCGGGTGATTCTCCTGCGCCCCCTACTGGGGACCTGAGCTGAAACCCAGGCATGTGCTCTGACTGGGAATCTAATGCAACCAAGAGGTTGCAGGCCGGCATTCAGTCCACTGAGCCACACCAGCCAGGGCTGTTTCTGTTGTATTAATAGAAAAAAATCATGCGGTGTATTATCTGTCTACAGTTGTTAAATATTCACTTAAATGGTAACAGTCTCAATAAAAATGGTAAATATAAAATATTTGAAAAGATAATTTTCAGAACAAATATAGGTGGTAAATGAGCAAAAGAAAAGAGGACCAACCTTTCTGGGATTCAAATACATCAAATTAACATAATATTTAAGCATCATTTTCCCCCACCAACTGGGGAGCAATAAAATAATCTGTATGAAAATATTAATAATCAGTCAGGATTAATAGGCCATACAAAGCATGTACTCTCAGCCGTTTCATTTGCACTTGGTAATTCTTACACCTTCTCAAATCCTTCTTCTAAAATTTTCTTCACTTCTTTCCTTTAAATGTCATTATCAGAACCCCACTTGCGGGACAGATGCACGTGCGTCTAGTTCTCTGTGCTCCGACGAATCCACACCCCACTGAACCTCTCTAGAGAAACTGTCCCTCTCAGTTATAGAATTTCCATTGTGTGCTTTCTTTCAATTTGTCTGCTGAGATCACTTACTTATTACACAAATTCCCTTTATTAATTATTCGTTTTAAACCATTCTTTTTGTAATGATAGCACCATCATCTATGAATTTTCTCTTTTGTTATGGGACACATGTTCTCGTGTCTTCACATAGCTAGTATTTGTTAGTCTACACTGGAAAGCGTGGATGCCACATTGCTGAGTGTATAGGTGTAGAGTAGACTTTCACTCTAATGGTCAATTACTGTACGAATCGGCTGATCTATGAGTGCCTGAATTTGTTTTTCATAGATTGGTCTCGAGCAGCTCCTATTATATGGAGAGAAAGTAGCCCTACAACTAGGGAAGAGCCCTTTTTGTACCTGAATTGCATTCCTAGAGTGTTCAGTGGAGATGTGTTCATTCTGGCTGGCGGGTTGATCACCAGCTCTGCACAACCGCCGGACTTCTGCGGAGTAAATCTTGTATGTAACTGATATGTTGTTTTATATATTTTCTGTGGCTGTAGATTTATTCTCAGTCAGGATGGGTAGTTTGATACCTGTTGAGCAACCATAGTTATTCTATTATTGCACAGTGAAACTTCCAAAACATGGTAAAATAATAATTGTTAATAATATGTAAGATCATTGTATTTGTGAAATAAAAATTAACATCTCCTCTACAATCTTCCAATGAGGTGAGTGTTAGTTTTTATTTTTAAAACATGTATTTCCAGCCAAATGACATTTATTTTAGTAATGTAATATTCTATGTAAACTTGTCAACTGTTATCTTATCTCAGTACTACTATTATTGCTTTTGCGGAGTGAAAAACTTAATGAAATATCAACTACAGCTCAGTTTCAGAGTAGCTAAAAATACCAACCATACACAGTCAATATGCACTTCAATCTTTTATTTTTATCAGCAAACTTTTTTCCCTTCCTATACAGCGAAGGGAATGAGTCAGATGTCTATCTATTTAACTAATCAAATTTTTGAGAACATAACATAATATTTAATTTAGTTAATGACAAAAAGATATAGTTAATAGTTTCCTACTTTCCTCTAATTCCTTTAACACTTTTTCTCTATTTTTAATTTTCTTTATTGTATTTTTCCATATTTTTTAAAATTTTGAAATGTTGATATACATGTAGTTATTGATCTCCCTATAGCATAAAAGAATTATCCAAAACACATTATGAAAAATGTAATATTCTTGAATAAATCTATATAAAATACCTAATTTGTATAGAAAACACTTTGTTAAGAAATAGAGTTAATCTACTAAATAATGTCTAAAGTATTAATATATATTATATGATTTTTGAAGACTACCATAACTACTGAATCCTACAAATCTTGAAGTGGCTAAGTTATTTATGAGATATATGTAGAAATAAGGAAATATAATCCAGATTGGAGCTTTTCTTATTCAGCAGTTCATCATAGATAGCTTCAGATTTAGCCATAGTTTAAAATCCATAGCATAATACTATTTCTACCTCATTCTGTGTAGCAATAAACAGTAGCCATAGCACATATATGACATTTTTTATTTATATGCCATGTCTTTGCAAGAAAAATATATTTTTAAATATATTTGATTGATTATGCCATTACAGTTGTTCCATTTCCCCTCCTTCATTCCCCTCCACCCTGCACACCCCCCTCCCACCCACATTCCCCCCCTTTAGTTCATGTCCATGTGTCGTAAGTTCTTTAGCTTCTACATTTCCCACACTACTCTTAACCTCTCCCTGTCTATTTTTCCCCCACTGTCTATGCTACTTATTCTCTGTACCTTCTCCCCCTCTCTCCTCCTCCCACTCCCCTGTTACTAACCCTCCCTGTGATCTCCATTTCTGTGGCTCCGCTCCTGATCTAACTGTACACTTAGTTTGCTTTTGCTTTAGGTGTGGTTGTTAATAACTGTGAGTTTGCTGTCCTTTCACTATTCCTATTTTTTATCTTCTTTTTCTTAGATAAGTCCCTTTAACATTTCATATAATAAGGGTTTGTGATGATGAACTCCTTGAACTTGACCTTATCTCAGAAGCACTTTATCTTCCCTTCCATTCTAAATGAAAGCTTTGCAGGATAGAGCAATCTTGGATGTAGGTCCTTGCATTTCATGATTTCTTTGTAGGTGACTGTCCCCTTATCTCTTGCTGTTTCTAGAATTCTCCCCTTCATTTTATTCTTGGCTAATGTAATTATGATGTGCCTTAGTGTGTTCCTCCTTGGGTCCACCTTCTTTACGACTCTCTGAGCTTCCTGGACTTCCTGGAATTCTATTTCCTTTGCCAGGTTGGGGAAGTTCTCCTTTATTATTTGTTTAAATAGCTTTTTCACTTGTTGCTCTTCCTCTTCCCCTTCTTTCATGCATACTTACTATATTCACAGTAATATAGACTTTTGCATAATTATAAAATTAAAATATATTATAAACTTTTTTCTCATTGTGTGGATTGTAGAAAAAAAATTACTGTTAAAATGCAAAATGCTGCCCTGGCTTGTGTAGCTCAGTGGATTGAGTGCGGGCCTGCGAACCAAAGGGTGGCGGTTCGATTCCTGGTCAGGGCACATGCCTGGGTTGCAGGCCAGTTCCCATCCCAGCAGGGGATGCATGAGAGGCAACCATACATTGATATTTCTCTCCCTCTCTCCTTTCTTTCCCCTCTAAAGATAAATAAATAAAATGTTTTTAAAAAATTCAAAATGCTCGAACAAATAGTTGTCCAAGAATAGCTGACTGAAAAACTATTGAAATCCACATTTTATATGTGTTTACTGTGTGTTCTGATAAATACTTTACCATTAGTTACTTTATTTCCACAGTTCCTTAAATTCTGACAAATAGAAAACTTGTTTGAAAAAGTTTAGCTAATTAATTCAAATACTTCTGCCCTACATCTGCTGAATCGAGTCCATTAGATTAATATGGCCTTGGCTTTATTTCTTCCTATGTAATCATAGCTACCATTTTAGCTCATATTTAATAGAAACATTTATACTGTTATTTTAAGAATTATTTTCCCAGTATTTTGATTATTAACAATTTAAATTAGCTGCATGCTTGCATATCATTAAGGCAGTTTGTGCATGCATTAGCTGGAAGGGTCATGACATGGGAGAGTGCAGTCCATCTCTGCATTTAGGACCTGAGCTCTGAGTCACTTGGACTTGTGAGCACTGCCAGGGCTGGAGGGGTAGCTGCTTCCCCAGCATCCATTTGCCAGTTACTGAACTGTCTTCCTACTTACATCTCCGGAGGTCTCCTCTTCAACAAGATTGTGAGTTCTTGAGAGAACTCTGTGTGTCGGAGCTAAAATCAGAAGAGACAGTAGAAGGAGGGGAAATAAAGATTGCTCAGTTTTGGAATTGAATAATCCTTCTTTTACTCCTTCCATCTTGTTGTAATAAACAAAGAGGGATGGTATAAAAATAAAATGTCAAAACTACAGAAAAATGTACCAGCTTAAATCACATAATTTGCTCATTGTTCATTAAAAAAAACACTTAAATTGCTTGTTTACAAAATTTCTTCCTCAGTATTTGGACATTGATTATAATAATTAAAGAATTTAATTTCACTTGTATTTTCATCAATTTAAAATGAAAATAAGAATTAGTCAATTATAAAAGAGTTAAAATAAAATATGCGAAGATGAATTTCTCACAAACATTTCAATCACACTTTGCAAGCTTTTATTTTTTTCTCAAACATAGCAAAGAAATATATGCAAAAATACAAGAGTGAAATTTACCAGATGCCCAACAGCCTTAAGACATGGATATTGGTCAAAACTTGAAAATTCACAGATGTAAGACAGTCTGTTATTCTGCTTCAAGCACTATTTTCATTCCAGTAAAGCCACTGAAGTGTGTGACATCAAATAAATCTATTTCTATTGCAATTTTGTAATTTTGATTAAATGGAGAGTTTCAACTTATAGTAGATAAGGGTCATTTTAATAATTCTATTTATACCATATTTTAATCCATATTGGTGGAATAAAATATTTCATAGTCTAATAACTTGTACAAGGTCTGCCCAGAAAGTATCCAGCCATATAACATGAAAAATAGAGCTGTGGCTGGTGTGGCTCAGTGGATTGAGTGCCATCCTGCAAAACAAAGGGTCACCAGTTTGATTCCCAGTCAGGGCATGTGCCTGGGTTGTAAGCTGGGTCCCTAGTAGGGGCGGGGCTAGAGGCAACCACACATTGGTGTTTCTCTCCCTCACTTTCTCCCTCCTTTACCCTATGTCTAAAAATAAATAAATAAAATCTTTAAAATATAGAAACATTTATTGAAGAAGATACATTATATGAGAAACATTGTACATAAGACAATGATACCTCAGTCCACTTGAAATTAGGCACTTTAGGATCTCACACAGTTCTCCCAGTCTCCATGAGCTTCCTCCCTAGTATTTGTCTCAGTCTCCTTCAGGGTCTGAAATCTCTTCCTTTCCAAAGGTAATTTTTGTTTTGGGAAAAGCCAGAAGTTGCAGGATGCCAGATCTGGGCTATAGAGGGGATGAGTCACCTGTATTCTGTGAGGTTTTGTCAAAAACCTCAGCACAAGACATGATGCATGAGTCAGCATGTTGTCGTGATGAAGCTGCCAATCACCAGTAGCCCATAGCTGCGGCCTTCTGAATCATCAGAATAGTTTACATGGAAGAATGTTCAAACTTAATGCAAAATTTGATGCAGATGTGTTGCTCTTCTTGCTCCGTCTTTGAATGTGACAACCACCCAGTACACATGCTCACTCCACAGTGTCTACTGCCACTACTGACTAGTACAGTGAAGTCATCATTGTTCATGCATGTGCTTTCCTGTCCACTCTCCTTGGCTGCCAGGTTACATCCATGTTGCACAAAGGATTCTCATTATATTAGCAATGGCTGGACTTTTTCTGGACAGACCTCATAAATGTAGATATTCTCTGCTAAATAAAGTTCATTAATTCATTTCTTAAATCAACTTAGTTTTAAACAAGGTTTTATAAAATACGACAAAAGACATTAATAAACTTTTAAAATCAAATTTATTATTCTTTTTAATTAACATACATTGCCTGTCTACTCTGCAGCACGGATTGTACTAGGCACTGTGCCAGGACAAAACAGTCTTGTTTCTCTCATTCCTGGAGATCCCATCCTGTTAGAAAAGTGTTTTCATAGGTTCCCTTTTCTTGACTAAATAGATCATAATGCATTCTGTTTGTTATGTCAATGCTTTAAAGGAAACACATAAAGGGCTGAGATGGGGAATTATGGAGGGGGAAGAAACAAGAGCTGCTTTATTTAGATAAGCTCTAAAATAAAGCCTCTTATTAAAGAGATGCCTTTTATCCAAAGACTCAGGGAATGAGATGCTGGTCTTATGAGATTTGGGAGAGGAGCATTATTACAGACTGAGGAAACACATGAGCAAAGGCCTGAGGAAGAAAAGAGCTTCTTTTGTATGAAGAACTAAAAATTATCTCATGTGTCTGGAAAAGAAAAATAAGAGGATTGAAGATATAGTTAAAGGACCATGGTGAAGAGTCTGGAGTTATTGCAACAGAAGTGAGAGACCATTAAAACACTTTTAGAAACAGAGTATGTGAGGAAATATGCATTTTTAGGAACTTACTATTCTGTATGGGGGAGAAAAAATGACTAGGACTGAGTAAACCAGTTAATCCAGTTTGAGAGTGTTACATAATAGAAGTGAGAGATGATTGGTGTAAAGACTAAGGTGCTGGCAGTGGAGATGAATAAAAGAAGAGAAAGTTGCATTGCTGCATTAAGAGGTAAATTGATAAGGACTGTTGTATGATTAATTATTAAAATGGTTCTAAGTGAAATAAGCCAGACAGCGAAAGGCAAATACCATATGATCTTACCTCTTAGTGTAACTTAATGAACAAAACAGTGAAGCAAGCAAAACAGAACCAGAGACATAGAAATAAGGAACAAACTGACAGTGAACAGAGGGGAGGGGGAAGAAGGATAATGGAAAAAAGAAGGGGCAGGGTCTAGTCAAGGAAGATGTATAAAGGACCCATGGTAATGGACAACAGGGTGGGAACTGACCAAAGGAGCTGGGAGGTGGACAGAGGAAGGAGAGAGTAATAGAGGCAAAATTGGGACAACTGTAATAGAACAACAATAAAAAAATAGATAAACATATAAAATGTTTATAAAGGGATTGGAAAATTACAAATGATTTCTAGGTTTCGAGCTTGACTGACTTAGTAGACTATGCTTTCTTTACTGAGATAGAAAAGGTGAAACAGAAGGAGTGATAGTGGGTTTGGGTGAAGGAGAAATTGAAGTGTGGAAATGTGATACTTTTTGGACAAGTTAATTTTGAAAAATCTATGAGGCATCTCTATGAAAATGTCAGTGTCAAGTTGAATATGTGAGCTTGGGTTTGAAGAGCATTCTGTTCTGGATCTATACTTTTCAAAAGTCAGTGTTCTAAGACCTTATTTAAATCCATAGGAATTGATCCATAGCATCACTCAAGAAAAATTATAGAAAGAGAACCAAAAAATTAACTGTGGAATGCAGAGTACGTGTAGGATGGCTCGAGGAGGAAGACTAATCATTTGAATCACATCATGTTGTGTTTGCTCGACTAACATCAAAGAAACAAACAGAAGAAAAATAACTATCAGACACTTGATATTAAATAAATGGTTAATACATATTATCTCATTTAATTCTTCTAAAGTTCATTCAAGTTACTCACTGTACTTAGGTTATAGTGGCTAAGAAAAGCTAACATTTATATACATCTTGTTAGGTTCAAAGTATACGTCTAAGCATTACAAAACTGATACGTGAGGAAATTGAACAAAATCAACCTTTGAGCCTCTGCCTCCAGCCACAGTGTGATATACTCTTCTCACATGACAGTTTGGTAAAAGAGAATTGCAGAACGAACTGGCTATTTCACAAGCGGGTATTTCTAGAAGAAGAGACCACACCACGTGCTACTTCCCGAATGCGGGCTCCTGATGGGAGAGCAGGGTAGCAGAAATGTGCTAGGGGCTGAGCAGGGCCAGAGGGACATCGTGACCAACTGAATTAATGGATCTTTCTTAATTTCTGTAATTATCAGAGTACTTATGCTTGAAACTAATTTTGAGTTGTTTTTCAGATCATATTTTTTCCCACATATTCAGAGACATCACTCTAGCCATTATTCCCTTTTTCTCTTGGACTGTTCCCATGGCACACAACTACATTTTACATATATTCAAAACACAAAGCCACAAAATCTCTTTGACCTGCATGTTGTGACCTAATTTTGTTGTTGTCTATACTTTTTTTACCTGCATTTTGTCTTGAGAGTATCACAAAGTTGATTTGTGTGTTTTTTTGTTTTGTTCCCAATGCCATTTTTTGTGAAGGTAACTAACAATGTTTGCATATTTAAATGAAAAGTTCAAACCTTAGTTCTCACCTGACTCCTCAACAACATTTGGCACAGTTAATTACGACATTGCCTTTGAAAGTGTTCATTCACTATGTGTATCCCCTAGTTCACCATTCACTCATTCTCAAACACCTTTTCCACTTTCTCCTCACATTCCCAAGTTCACAACCTTGGCGTGTTCAAGGAACCTCTTCAGTCTGCACTGCAATTACCACCAGCGTGATCTTATCACACCCCATCGCTTTGACTGTTTCCTGTATCCTCATGACACCCAGGTTTACATGTTCATCCTCTAAAATCTAGACAAATGCAAATATGTACACACCTTTTAGTGTAGGTGTCTACCAGGCACTTTAAACTTACAATACATGTAACTAAAGTTGGAACATGTCCCTCTGAAAGGGGTGTCCTATCTTTTGGCATCTCTGTACCACACTGGAAGGAAAAGAGTTGTCTTGGGCCACACTTTAATACATCAGGATGTATAAATCCAAAAAATCTCATAATGTTTTAAGTTAATTCACAATTTTGTGTTGGACTACATTCATATCCATCTGGGGCTACATGTGGCCCACGGGCTGAGGTTTGACACCTCTGATCTTCCTTCAACCTGTTAAACCCAACAATTCCATCCTTACAATTGATAAGGCCAAAAGCAAAAACAAAACCTCAGATTGACGTTTGCTTTCTTACAATTTAAACCATCATAAAGTTTCATGGTCTTGACCTTGAAAACACACCCCGGGTCCGTTCACATGTGAGTGTTGCGAACTTTGAAATCATTAAACGCTATGTTCGGAAAACTAGGCAATCACATAGTGAAACTTGATACAAGTTCAGAATATCTTTCATGTTATTGCTTCCCGGTGAGAAAAACAAAGTTGTAGGGATGAAAATATGCCTGTTAACCTTCAATTCCTGCTACTGCAAAAAATTACCACAACCATAGTGGTTTACAACAGTTCAAATTAAATGGCTTACAGCTCTGGAGGTAAGAAGCTCAAAACGGTTCTCCCCTGGCTAAAATGAATGTGTCAACTGGTGATTGACCCCCCAGGTTCCTTCTGGAAGCTTAAAAAGAGAATTCATTCTCTTGAAATTTCAAGTCCCTTGGGTAGTGATTTTCAACTTTTTTTCATCTCATGGCACACATAAACTAATTATCAAAATTCTACAGTACATCAAACACGCACTTTTTGTGCATGTTTGACAAAATCTGACAAATCTGACAAAAATGCATATAATTTTTATTCATTCACACTGGAGAGCTATTGTCATGTGGACTGTTGGCATTTTTTTGAAATTTGAAAATCTAAGGTGAAAGAGGTTAATGCCCCTGACTAAATAGTCAGGCCTTACATGTTTTAAAATGTCTGGTGGCACATTGGTTGAAAATCGCTGTTTGAGACGTTGCTCATAATCTCTGACCTGTGGCCCCATTACATCCTGAAAAGCAGCAATCACATCATTCTGACCTCTCCTTTTGTATCTTTCCCCGATCATCTGACTTGTCCCTTTCAGTTATAAGGAAACTTTTTATTGCGTTAGTCTCACCTGGTTAATTCAGGCTATATCCCATCTCAGGATTTTCAAATTAATCACATCTGCAAAGCCTCTGTTGACATAGAAAGTAACATATTTGCAAATTCCTGGGTTTAAGACATGGGCATCCTTGGGGTTCCAACACATTTATGCCTGCTACCACATAGTGAGGCATCTCATTGTATAGAAGATGGACGCTAGGTAGATGTTCAAAATACCGCTGCCTGGAACTGTTGGCTGCGAGCGCTGCTAGAGTCCCTGGTGCATGGTGAAGGTGCTAAATCAAATATTAACATTCATTTCAGAGGACTATTTTACATCGTGATTAAGTGACATAAATGTTTCAAATAAAATAAAGCTAGGCATTGCAATCACTTCCTATAACAGTAATAAAATAAGTAATGGCACAAATACAACTAGAAACTTCTTTCGGGAAAAAATATAGCTTATATTTTCCATTGTGATGGATGAAAAGCAAAATTTCGGAAGAATAAGTTGTCTCTCCACGGTTACATAACTGACCAATGACACAGCTGAGACCAGAGGAAGGGCTCCAATTTCTGAAACGGTGCCCTTCAGTCCACCCAAACTCAGTAGCCCCCAAAGAGCAGATGGGAAATACACCCACCCCTTCTGCTTGTAACTGTTTCCTTTTATTTTTCTTTATAGTATTATAAATGTTCCTGTAATATTATCTTATAGCTGTATTTTCTTACAAACGAGATAAAAACTTTCAAACACTTGTTTGATCTTTACTTAATACAACGTGATATTGTTATTCCACTTAAAGCAATAATTTTTCCCTCTTTAAAGGAATTAAATGGTTACTTGATATCAGATGTCTTCCACTTATGTAGTATCAACCTAAAAGGTAAAAACCAACATAAGAGGAGGACTGATGTGGACTTTAGTATTATGACTGTGTCCCGATATTTGACTTGTTGCAGCCTGAGCTCTGAAGCTACTTGCAGAGCACAACTCTGCCGTTTGGGGCTTTGGAACTGCCTGCAGAGCAGCCCCTGTGCTGATTGTGCTGCTTGAAAAGTTGAACTCCTCACATTGCTGTTTGGTAACACTCACTGTACTATACTTGTGTGATCAAAGATGGCCTTTTAGTTCTATAGGCCTGGGCTAAAATTAGTATTTGATAAATGCTTAATCTTATATTACCCGTTGTTCTCACCTTACAACCCCACTAGCTCTACCACTGAATTAGGCAACAATTGAAAGTCTAGTTGCCACTATTAATCAGGAAAAAATGATGTAAGTTTATGGTCTCATTTCCTCTAGCGACTCACCTTTTTAATCATCAGCTTTTTGCAACGTTTGCCTTTATAAGCCCTGCCCTATCCCCTCCATCTTGAAACCCATTCTCTGTTCATCCTGAGGGTTAGGTTTCCTAGTTTGCAAATCATTATCTTAACAAACTCCCTTGTAAATTTCTTTAAAAATGGTATTTCCAGACTTTAATTTCCAAAGGCAATAAGCATTTATTTGAGATAAAAAGAATTGCAATCTGCAAGAATAGATTCAGGCAGAAACCGAAATTAAGTCCCGGTTATGGGCTAAATGCAAAAGGTTTATGGGGAAAGGAAGGGGACTAATTACATGACTAGAAGGAAGGAATTTCTACTGATGTTAATAATCTAGGCTACTCTTTAGCTATACACAATTGGTTACTGACTCAAAAGAACATCCAGAATCATCAGTCCTTGGGATCAGGATGTCTGCTTTCCTGTTAGCTTTACACATAGTTGTAAGAAAATGTTTGCTTGGTCCAGTTCAATGGTAATTTTGTCCAGTTCAAATATTCCCAAAGGTTCAAGAAGCAAGACATTCAAGATGGTTCCCTGGAAATTGCTGCTCTAGCTCTATTTTTAAATGGCTCTACTTATGTCAACTCTTCAAAGAAACCTATTTCAATTAATTATCTGGAAAGAGAAAATTGAAGGTTTTTTTTTCTATTGTTGTTGTGAAACTGTTATAATTTAAATGGATTCTGGCCTCCTATTTTTAAACGAGGCAGAGCCCAAAGATAAACAATTTGGAGCATACAAAATTGGCTTGTGACATTTTAAATGGCAAGATGCTTTTAAGTCCCACTTTATCCGTGTTCATGATCTCTGAATCTGTTTGAAGTTCTGCTTTTATTGACAAAGACAAACTAATTGTATAATCTAGTCTGCTGTGGTGATTGGATTAGTTCTTCCTCTGTGTGAAAGAGGGACTGAAAGAACTCTGATGGCAAAAGGCTTAGCATAGAAAGACAACCAGTTATTCTGTCACTTCATAATGGCGGCTTTTTATCCTCCGACCCAAGGTCAATTGCATTGTCTTTGGTGAAAGAGAACTATTGCTAAGAAAGATTTTACTGGGCAGCAATTCTGAATCTATTTCCTCTGATGAAATGTCAATAGCTTTCTAGGACAAAAGGTATTTTTTCTAGAAACAAAGGTGAAATTGGTTTGAAAATGTACTCCACAAATCAATCCCCTTCAATATAAAATATTTGAGAAAGAAAAATTAACAAGTAATCCAATATGCTGTTATGTTTCTATCGTTTTTATTTTAATTCATCAAACTTATTACATTTTCTCCAAAAAACCTATTTAGAGAATCATTGATGTTCTTCTAATGGCTTTCAAGTCATAAAATTTGTAGGAAAAATATCAGCTGCTATGAGCCTGAACATCCTTGAAAACTAACAAGAGACAAAATTCTCTGAAAGGAGAGACTCATAGAATAATACATATTATGCAGCATTATAGAAAAGAAACCAGAATATTAGTAAAACCTAGTGACATAGGCACTCAAAATAACAGATCACTACAGATGATAGTTTATGGTAAAAATCATATACATCATTTATAGGAATATCAAACTCCACCTTCTAAAATTTTTATCAATATCATTGAGTTTTATAAAAACATCTTTCTTTAAAAACTGCAATTCTTTTTTAGAACAGTAAAGAAAGGTATAACCTAACCCAGATAGAAGATATCAATCATGATTTTTCTTATAAAAATGTCAAACACCTCATAAATTTTTTCATAGGTAACATTAGTAGCTAACCAATTTCTTGAAAACTGTTTGCAGTGTTGTTAGTCACACACTATAAGGAATTTGGATAAAAATATTAACTACCTAAATGCATAGTTTTACTCCACGCAAAAGTAAAAAGGAACTTCAGATGGGAATGGAGTTGTGAACACAAGGGAGGGAGGCAGGATAGGCAAAGGCATAAAAAGGAAAAACCACAGATTAGTCTAATTGTCCCTGTGCAGAAAGGCAGGTTTCAGGTACCAGAATTCGTTGAGAGGATCTTGGCCCCTTGATCAGCACATGGTAAGGCTACTCTAGGAACAGTGATGCAGTACCACACCGTACCACTGAGATGATCTTCCCGAAATAGCAAGAGGTTTCCGACAAACTACTTCAAATTCCAAAAGCCAGTTAAGGTGATTCTGGTCTTTCTGGATTCCAGGACACTCGAACGTTATGAGCCCTCGAAGGTCCAACTGCCTAATACACTATCCTGCACAAAGTGGACCTGTGAGGATATTCAGATGTTGCAGATCTTTGTGGAACACCATGGACTTGTACGCACTGAAGGACTGAATCCATGGGACCAGCCCCATGGACTGAGGCAGGAAAAGCCTGACAGTCTGTCCAACCTGCTGCACCACTTGGACTTCCACTCATGTGAACACAGATAAGGAGCACATGGAGGATACTCAGCTCAATACTTAGGCTAGAAAAAGAGGAATTGAAAACATACATAAAAGACATCCTACCTTGCTAGAAGGAAAAACAACCATAGAGGCTACCACTGAAGAGAGTGTCGATGGCGTCAAGTGCTCAACAAAACTGGGAAGGGCAATGAGGATTGGCCCACCATTTCTGCTTCCACATAACTCAGCTACTTCAGGCTCACAAAACAGACCCCAGTGAATGCCCAGCCCAATAATCCCCCAACCACACCTTCCTCAAGAAAGTCTTTAAATTTCCTCTTCCATTTTTTTTTGTCAGGGTCAGCTGTGTTCCACTGAGCACAACAGTGGTCTGGTTTCATGTTATCTTTGAGAGGCACTGTTTCCAAACATCTGTTAAATGAGAACACCACAAACCTCTCACAAAAGCCAATACCTCCATGAATTGTATGAAACTGATTCCAGCAACTACAATAGCCTGAAATCTTCTGTGTTCATCCCATAGTAAATAACTGGGTCCTGTACTTCTACACCAGGTAACTGAAGAACTATGTTCCATCCCATACATATAGACTTTACATATTGCTCAAGTCTTTGGCTGTGGAGTGACAGTCCAGGTTATATCTCTGCCAAAGAAGCTGAAGTGGTATGTATGCCCTCCGAGAGATCACTGGCACTATCAAAGACAATGCCTAACACTGACAAATTAGAGGTTAGCTATTTAATTCTCAAATCAATTATTGGATATGAGTTCCTACAACAGCCTATAAGGACTGCTTTTATCCTAAGGAGATATTTTCAACCCTATATTTATCAAAACAATGCAGGTTGAGGAATAGACATGGTCCTTAGTGAGTAACAAGAAATATAGGGAGAGCTGAGCAACTATAAGCATTCCAATGGCAAAATGTTTTTTTTTTTTTTGTCTTTTAGAGAGACTGCCTGTTTCTCCTCTGGTAGTACCCATATATCTCAACTAATATGAACTAGGGGAACAGGAAATAATGATGTGAAAATTCATACCCATGTAATATAACGGAAAACCCATTTACAGGAGTAGGAAAACACTAGTTAATAATCTAGGGTACTTCAGTGGCTCATCTCTCTATTATTCCGAGTGATCCACTTAATATTTTTTATGTCCCCATTGTTTTAGGATTGACTAGAAGTCTTTGTTCCAGAGAACTGAAAAATGCTTCCCTCAAACTAGAAGTTAAAACTGCCATCTGGCCTATTCATGAATTTTAAGCCATTGAATTAACCGGCAAAGAAAGGGTCACAGTACTTGATGGGGAGATTGATCATATGAAGGATAAATTGGTTTGTTATTATACAATGGAAGTAAAGAATACTTTACCTGAAGAGTAGGAGATCCCAGAGGATGCTGCTTCTATTCTAAAACTATCCCCTAAAATGTATGAAAAAATGGAATATAACCTGTCATGAACCTTTGAACTTGGTAATATCATAGGCCAATATTTTTCTAATACTTGGTTATTATTATATGACAGCTTTTCATTCATACAGTAAAGAAGTAAATTTCAAAAATTTCAACATTATATTTATAATTAGGGAATTATTGTTCTAATTTGTTACCTAATATATGTTTCAAGGCTTTTGGGATTTTGATAGTTTACTCAAGACTCTATCAGATAAAAACATTCTACATAATAACTTAAATTTATCATTGATAATGTTTTGCTAATAAGGTGACATCAAAATTCTTGATGCCTAGATATCAAACAGAGAACTTCACAACTTATATCATATATCATACAAAGAAGAAATTTCAAAAGAACCAATTAAACATTCTAATATCTATACTTTATTATATGGGTCATTAACGGCTACACATTTGTGATTTATGAAATAAAAAGGTAAGAATCGGCTGAAAAAAACCAGAGGGTGTTGGGGATGTTTTCATATATACCTAAAAATAAAGTGAAAGAGGCAGAGATGAGTTACCTTTTTATACGCAAGGACATAATCACTGAAGTAGCTTTTATTTTCATTATGGTGAAATGTCTATACGTAGGCTGATGAGTAATGATGACAAGTGTTCCATCTTTTCCTAGGACCCTGCTAACTCAGTTCATTAAATGTATTCAGCTAATGAAGCAGAGGTCGCCAGATCAATTCCCCTGGGGTTTTTATATTTTCCTAGCTGCCATCACACAAAATCATTTAGAGAATTTAGACTGAAAATATATAGGCATTTAGTCTAGTTAGGCACTTTAATTAGGTCAGTCCCCAGCCATCAGAAAAAAACAATCTCTTGGAAAGCATTTTGTACAAAAGCTTTTAAAAAACATTTTATTTCATTTTATTCCATTTAAACAACTACTTTCTTCAAATTTATGTTTTAATATGCTAATCAAAGTACCAAATGTTTATATTAATAAGAAGGATAAGGTTACATGAACTTGTAATTAAGGAACAAATTTATTGCATTTTCTTTCTGCCATGTGATTTGTTTTCCATTTGTCCTTCAGATGGCGAAAATGAAGTAGCCAAAATGATAATTAGGGACTGGATTATGCAGATATATTTCTCAATTATTGATACTTCTACTTGAATTGATACAGGAGTTTAAGAATTAACATGTGCTTAAAGTCTATAGATAGTAGATAGATAGGTAGATGATTAATAGATAGAAATGTAGTGAAAGTATATTTAAAAAATCATGAATTTATGCTGATGAGTAACAAATACATGGAGTGAATACATGGGTTACTACTCATATACCAAAAGTCCAACCCAAGCTCATCCCAGAGAAAAAATATCTCCACTTAAAAATTACTGTTATTTTGGTAATTACCAACATGAATTAAATTAATTTTACTAAAATAATTCAACATAAATTTGAAGTGTATAAGCCTTTATTGATCAAAGATACCCTTCCTTATGGAAAATAATTACAAGTTGAATGTGAAAGTTAAAATGGTATTTGTGTCATGTAGATTTTAATTTGTAATATAAGATATAATTATGTGAGTATGATTACAATACTTTCATTTCCTCGATATGGATGAGGAAAATTAAATATAGAAAATATTTATATATTTATCATTCTCATCCACTAGTTTGTGAAATATTAAAGTGAACTTATTTACAGATTTTTTCATCTTTGTTCTATAGACACAAAGCACAGACACATACTTGTGTATTTATGCTCCACTAAGTTTTAGTCATAAAAATTCAAACTCCAAGTATCTAAAATGTTGATATATACAGTGTGTTAATTTATATTTAAAACATTGCTGGATGCTTTAACATTTTTCTTACTGCATGGCAATGCATAAGGAGAGAATGCATAGATTATTATCCTGTAATAACAGCAATATATAATGGAGGACAGAATAAGTAGGGTTTGAGATCACGGTGACTGGAGTAAGAATGCCTTAGCTGGAGTCCGGGTTCTGTCACTTACTTGCCATTACTAGACTTTAGCTTTCTTTATGTTTCCAATACTGTACCTCCCAGATATCATATAGACCAATGCCTACCTCTAAGTTTTGTTGTGATGTTTACATGAACCAATATATCTAGTCGGTGTCTGGCACATGGAAGCATTATGTGTGGGGGTGTATTTACTTGCTATCAACATAATCATCACCATCTCACAAAAATGACTATGACCATTTTATAAAGAGTTTCAACTGTTCAACTTGTTCAAGGTTTTTCATTCTAGTCACATATATAAACTTAAAAAGTCTATATGGTATCAAAGAATGAGTCTCTTCATTTAACTGTTTCGATTGCTTATAATCAATTTGCACTTATTGAAGTTTACAAACAGGTTACTTGTTTTGGCCAAGACAGTGAATTAACCTAGAATGCCGACTTCTTGCTAGAAAGTTAACACTATTGACATAAAAAAGATAATAAAAATGAGTGCTAAAACATTACATAATAAGGAAGATACATTGCCGTGGCCTGAGGAAAGAGACGGTACGCCAAGGTTGCGTTCGATGGGCAATGCAGATAAATACAGTGGACCCCTGTTCCATTTCATAATCTGCTCTGGGGAGAACCAGACTGCTAAACTGTTTCTGGTCAGAGAGGATCAGCTGCAGTTTTCCCACACAGGTGTGTTTTCTCTCTCAGGGGTCAGTTGCTAAAACCTCAAAAAAATACTGGATACGCAGTATTATAATGCAGTAGTGATGTTACTAATTAAGTGAGAGAAACATCAGCATCAGTTACAAAGTAGTTCAAGGCTCAGTCATATATACAAACATACATATTAACATATGTACATACACATAAAAAGCCCACACAAATGCATTTGTATATATTTAACAATTTAACTTGATATATACATATATGCATTCCACTGTAGTTTAAGCCTCTGACCTCAATAAACCTTTTCTGCATTTAACTAAATACCATGAATCCTCTTCCCAGTTGGTGGCTACCTGCTTTTTTTGGAACTTAAAAAATAG
This sequence comes from Carollia perspicillata, assembly GCA_004027735.1. NCBI lineage: Eukaryota > Metazoa > Chordata > Mammalia > Chiroptera > Phyllostomidae > Carollia > Carollia perspicillata. The sequence continues at coordinate 6,140 of PVKM010015884.1, read as the reverse complement.
AGAAAACAGTTTTGATCTTCTTATTTTTAAAAAATAAGTCCCTTACACACTGCATGTATAATGGCTTGGTGGTGATGAACTCCTTTAGCTTTACCTTATCTGGGAAGCACTTTATCTGCCCTTCCATTCTAACTGATAGCTTTGCTGGATAGAAAAATTTAGGTTGTGGGTCCTTGCTTTTCATCACTTTGAATACTTTTTGCCAGTCCCTTCTAGCTGCAAAGTTTCTTTAGAGAAATCAGCTGACAGTCTTATGGGGACTCCTTTATAGGTAATTCTTTACTTTTCTCTTGCTGCTTTTAATATTCTCACTTTATCTCTAACCTTTGACATTTTAATTATGGTGTGTCTTTTTGTGTTCCTCTTTGGATCCAACTTGTTTGGGACTCTGTGCTTCCTGAACTTGTATGTCTATTTCCTTCACTGAATTAGGAAAGTTTTCTTTCATTATTTTTTTCAAATAAATTTTCATAACTATGAACATTAAAAGGGCAAAAAAAATCACAGCTATCAACAACTGAATCTCAAAAAGAAGACGAAGCAAACAATCAGAACAGGAACAGAATCACAGATGCAGAGATCATTTGGAGTGTTATCAGCTGGGAGAGAAAAGGAGTATAATACGGGAAAGGTGCAGAGACTAAGAAGTATAATTGGTAAGTACAAAATAGACAGGGGAATGTCAAGAACAGTATAGGAAATGGAGAAGCCAAACGTACATGCACAACCCATGGACAGGAACTAAGGAGGGAGTTGCTGGAGGGCAGGTGGTGAGGGACAAAAGAAGAAAACTGGGACAACTGTAATAGCATAGTTAATAAAATATATTTAAAAAGAGATAAATCAATTTAGTTATAATAAACTATTTAAACTCTTTAATCCTAATTAATGTTAATTTAATTTCTAAAACCTGGGATTGAAAGAACTGTCTATTCCCCAGAAGAAGGAGAATGCATAGTTTGCTGCTAGAAGAACTGGCAAAGGAATTGAAATATTTTAACACAGATGTATTAATACAGACCCAAAAGAGAACATGGTCTGAAGTAATACTCAATGTTTTCAAACATGCATTCTTGCAAAACACAATTGTTTCTATCCTTTGCTTCCTCTGCTGAATTATGATAACTCCCTAGAGAGAATTTGCTACCCAGAACAAAGCACAGAACTGTTCATTTCTGTGCTTTAATAAGGCCCTTAAATTCATCTCTCTTCATTACATTTCCACTATAATATAGAAAATCTATGGGTATAACTTGGCAATAGGGAAGTCTTTCCTGGATGATAAGTTATAAAGCTTCCTGATTTTCTTCTCTGTGTGGTACAACCATCTTAAATTTCTCCAGTGCAAATTTTGCAAGGAATCAGGCAATTACTTCTATTATATCTTATGTACACCAGTTAATGCAAAACTGACCCATCTGCTTGTTTATTGTTTTCATTGCCCTCATGAACTTGGATCTGTTTTAATTTCCATTTGTTTAGTTCTATAAATATTTATGAAAATCTTTAAAAAATATTATTAGAACTTGAAAACATAAATATGTTTTATGGTCAATTTTACTCCTCATTTTAGTCCTCAAATCATCTACAGACATTTTCTGAATAGATTTTAGCTCTACCACATGCAGCTACATTTCTAAGTGCTATTTACTTCATTTGCAAATAGCTTTTCTCTTTATATCGTCAATGCATGGGGTGCAAACCCATTAGCAGGGCAAATGGAAGTGATATCTGCACAGTGGAGCCTTATATAGAACTTAAAGTCCACTTGTTCAAATGCTGAATTCTTGGTCCACTTCACTTTCTCACTCCTACATTTATAAAAGGGCAAGAAATCCACTAATCATGGATTTTTCTGACTGCTGTGCTTTTGACATAACTTATTAACTTTTGTATAAAAAATGTGAATGCATAAATAGCTTATTCTTTTCACCAATATATTATCATCAGAAGTCCCCTCTGATTAATCCTGCTTACTTACAAAGCTATGGAGCAGGATATGAAAGGTAAATTTAAGTATTTTAATAAGATTTGGGTTAGTATCATTAGCAACATAAATTCTGTATCAATATAAATTCATAAAGGCAAGATATACAATAATCGGTCATAGGTGGAACAGCTATGATTTTACTTAAAAATAATTCATTGTTGTGTTATTTCTATACACAGATTTAAAAATAAAATACATGGAGAAATTAACAATAGGGTTATTTTAAAGAGTAGAAAGTGGGTCACATAAAGAAAAGACCAAACTGAGAAAATGATGTTTAATGTGAACATTGTCCAAGTATAACATCTCTACAGAAAAAAATACAAATCAAACGTATATAGCTTGTTATAGGAGGTCTGCCTTGAATGTACCCATCCACGTACTATGAAAAATATAAATTTATTGAGGAAGGTACAAGATACAAGAGACATTGTACATAGGACAATGAGGCCTCAGGCCCCTTCAAAGTAGGCACCTTGAGACCTCACACATTCTCCCAGCATCTCTTCTACTGTTCAAAACACTCTGCAAAATCCTTTATTGGAAATACCATCAGTTGCTCCATTATATTTTCCTGAATTTTATCAATGTCCTGAAATCTCTTCCCATTTAAGTAAATTTTAGTTTTGAGAAAAGCCATAAGTCACAGGGCACTAAATCTGGGCTGTAGAGGGGCTGAGTCACCTGAGTCATATACTGTATGTCTCTGCACAAGACATGAGGCATGAGCAAGCGTGTTATTGTGGGAACTCAACAACCAACCAGTCACCAGTTGTCCATAGCTGCAGCTGTTTTCATCATACTGCATCTCTCAACCAATGGAAAATATCCAGGTAGTACTCATACATCTCATTAATTATTTGGCTTGTAGTAGTGTACTCATGATGGGCAATGCTTTCCCAAACAAAAAAAAACACAGTGAACGTGGTTTTGACCTAGCTGTGACTTGGCTGTGTCTTTTTTTGGGCATGGAGAATCAGGCAACTTCCATTAGGCCTTTGTTTCTGGATCATATCTGTAGATCTACTATTCATCTCCAACTTAGAGATTCTTGAGGAAATCTGGTTCATGGGTAGTGTTTTGAATGAAGTCATTAGCAATGGCAGCACAATGTTCCTTCTGCCTTGGTGGCAGGAGCTACAAAACAAAATTTTGGCATGACACGTTTCCAAGATCTTGTACAGAATCATGCCAAGATCCTGAATCAAAATCTTGGACATAGTAGTTTCTAGAGTCCTCAGATCGGCTTCTGGTTCTCCACTGTCAGTCACTGATCCTTTGTTTATTGCAGCCCAATACATGTTCCACATTCTCAGGTGTTCTGCTTGATGAAGGTCTTCTAGAACATGGATCACTTCCAACAGAATTTTTACCATCTTTGAAGCATCTGTGCCACATTTTTATTTGTGCTGCACTCATTTCATCATCCCTGAAAGCCTTCTGAATCATCCAAATAGTGTCTGTGGAGGAATGTTCAAGCTTACTGAAAAATTTGATGCATAGTCATTGCTCTACTTAATCATTTTGAATGCCATGACCACACAGTGGTCACTCAATGCTCACTCACTCAATGCACATGCTCCCTCAATGGAGTCTACTGCCCCCACTGACTGGTACAATGATGTCAACATTGTTCAGGCATTTGCATTTCAGTCTACTCTCCTGGCTGCCAGGTTACATCAATGTTGCAAAAATGGTTCTTGTTGTATTAACAATGGCTGGACTTTTTCTGGACAGACCTCATACTTCCAAAAAAGAAGAAACAGACCCACAGTTTCTCTTGTGAGACCTTCCAACCACTCTTTAGTCCTAAGGAGATACATTATTGGACTTCCTATACTAGGGATTATTGAGCAGTTTTGAACTGTTTATACATGGAGTCACATACTGTGCATCATTTTGTGTCTGATTATATTGCTCAGATTTTCCTTCTATTTGGCTATTTTTTCTTTGTTCTAGTATTAGATTGTTTTAATTAATATAGATTTATAGTAATTATAATATATAGAAATATATGTTTTCTGGATTTTTTCTTTTTCTGGATTGCTTTGGTTATTCCTGTTTCTTTGTATTTCAAGCTATATTAAATGTAGCCTGTCATTATACCTCAAATGTCATTATGTAATTAATTTTCTTCATAATTATCTCAGTGTCTCTAATGTTGACCTCTATTGTCATTAGGTTTTCATTCTAGTGACTTTTAGTATTTCTATTTCTCATTAATGTTGATCACAGGTGATTTTTCACATTTTCTCACTGTAAAGGCAACTTTTGCTGTTGATCATGGTTACTATGGACTTGACCATTTAAGTTCAGATAATGGACTATAAATTTTCATACACACACATATATGTGATATAGATATTTATAGTCAACTATTTGTCAGAGTTATAGAGGAGAGGAGCTAGACATAAGTAGTACACTTCTTATTAGTATCAGTAGAGAGAAAAGGGGCCCGTATAACATCCAGTAGCTTGCCTGGTAGTTTGAGCTGGGAGCTGGCATTGCTACAAGCTTGTCTGGAACTCACAGCAGGTTTTTTTGTCCAGTTTAGCATAAGCAATTTCACAGAACGTCAACATCAGGCAAAACCACCCTGACCATGATGGATGGAAGCAGAAACATCAGTACTACACAATCACGTCTAAATACAGACCAAATGTTGTTCAAACTGAAAACATCCAAGTACCCTCTCCCCTCTAATATGAGTGATGGTTATTTCTTCACCAGTCAAAGCTGCACCTGGGTCTTGTTTTCCCTCCTAAATAGAACTTATTAGAACACTCAATCAGAGAATCACTCTCACTTTCTGACACCATTGAATCCAGTGTTCCCTTTCAATGCTACAAGAAAATAACATGACTTGTTTAACTATAGTTGTATTCCTGGCTGCTTTGACTAGAGGGCATTCACATTAACCTATATAAAATTATTGAAAATTCCCATATTGGATTTTTTACAGATGTGAGTTAAAAATTTTACAGAGAAAGTAATTGATTATATAATTGAGAACTTGTAATTTTTCAGATTAACTCAACAATTTGGACTGTTTGTATTTTGCACATTTTAAAGTAATATTTACATCACAAGTATTATTGTGTCCAAATATTTAAATAAATATATATTTAGTAAAAATATTATGAACACTCATGTTAATGAAAATATCAGCATACCGAATGAAGGAATCAACATTTCATCAGATTTTGTTTGTTTAATAAATCTTTTTCTGATCATGATCAAATTTCTAATCATGCAAATACTCACCTTTGAAAATCTGGTAGTTCATGTTTCTGAAATAGATTAATTTATAAGAAACTAGCAAAATGCAAACATTAAATGGAAAATGAAATGAAGTATCTTTATAAAGCTGTCTTTACAGGCATTATGTAATATGTGCATGCTCTCATATTAATATACTGTAGTTTCTCAACACAAACAGTTTTCATGAGATTTATGTGCATTACACTATTTATTAGCTATAATGTGCTTCAACATAATAAAGACATTTGCATTTCAACAGGGTCTTTCTGTAGATTTTGTGCCAAGAAGCTTACATTGCTATGTAATTCATTTGCTTTCTTAGCAATTTCTGCACAGGACATTTCATGTCCTGGTCTTATTATTAAATGACACAAAACTCTCTTAGATACTACACACTTAAAGACTAAAAAGCCAACTGTCTTTAATGTAGAACGTATGTCTACATTGCTCACTCTGTGATGAATTATCACTGTTCCTTACATTCTTTTATTACACAATGATCACAAACCTCAGACCTCTCCTTGTCCTCAGTATCCTGTCAACTTGTGCCAATTGCCCATAATTCTGTTTCATGGACAAAAATCTTAGAAGTTGTTTTTTAAACAACATTTACTGTAGTTGATTATTTATTTTTCTTACCAGCTACAAATTATGTAAGTTGAAACTTTATATTCCAATGCCACTAAGGACACCACTATTTGTTATCTTAGATGACCTCTCTGCAGGTTTTGATATTATAGATACCGCCCCTTTTATGACCTTTACCTCTTAGTTCCTGTGACTCAGTTTTGGCCTTTCTCTTTCCCATGTTGATGTTGCCCTTAATTCTTTGCCAGATAAGCCCCATTCTCTGCCAGAAAGTGATGGAAAGTTTCCAAATCTATAATGT
>PVKM010015883.1:0-27425 GCA_004027735.1 Carollia perspicillata | reverse complement strand
AACAGACTCCAAGTCCCCGTGGCCGGACCCAGCCTGGAGCCCCTCAAAGACGGGACTCCCAATATGCCAAGGTGGTACCAAGGTTGTATGTTCAATCCCCAGTCAGGTCACATGCAAGAATCAACCAATGAAGGCATTGCTGGTTCAAGAACAAATTGGTCTCTCTCTCTCTCTCTGTCTAAAATAGCAGAATATATGAACATGAAATAGTATGAGTCTTTACTCCAAGGTGACGGGTGTCATAGGAAGAGAAGAGACTCACAGGCCAGAGGCAGAGGCAGAGGCTGGGTGATGCATCTACAAGCCGAGGAAGGCCAGGGGTCACCAACAAACACCAGAGGCTGGAGGGAGGCCAGGAAGGACCCTCCTCTAAAGCCTTTGGAGAGAGCACGGCCCACCTGCCACCTCCATTTCCGACGCTGGCATCCAGGACTGCGAGACACTGCATTTCTGTTGTTTACATCACCCGCGCTGTGGTGCTTTGTTGCAGAAGCTACAGGACACTGATATGCTGGTTAGCGATCATTTATATCACATCCTGTTCAAAGAACTGGCTCGGTTTCTGTCTCTGGACTGGACCGTGGATGATACTGACGTTGGTCCCATTGGGGTCCCAGGAAGCAGACCCTGGAAGGAGGCATTGGGGATGGCTTTGGCCTTGTCCTTGGCCTTCATGGCTGTGCCCAGTGCCTGACTGGGTCCTGAATCAGAAGAGATGGCCGTAAAGGGGGACTAGAGTACCGTCTCCATAGAACTGACTTTGTCAGTTCAGCTCAAGGAGGAAAAAGAGACTCTCTGAGGGGGCACCCGGATTTGAACCGGGGACCTCTTGATCTGCAGTCAAATGCTCTACCCCTGAGCTATACCCCCTTATTAACAATGACATCTAATTAATACACTTTACACCTCCACTCACACACAGGCTGTTGCTTCTGACTCAGCAGAGTTGCTAGTCCTGCTCTACTGTACTTGCGACTCTTAGGCCATAATTATCCTCTTTTTCCAGAAAAGCACCTTCTCTTCTGAGCACCAGCCTGAAAGGTCACCGAGGGTTCCATCTGGGGCAGCAAAGCCTGCACCTTGCCTGGGGTACCAGGCAGAAGATGAAGCCCAGAGGCGAGTGGCTCATTCGTGAGCAAGGACTAGACTGCTCTCCGCCTGTTTTTCAGTGGAGGCCACTTTCAAGTGGCCCATAGCATGGGGCCCAGACGAGCTCCTCCGCCTCCCTTCCGAAGCCCGCAAGCTTGGGGAGCATCTCTGGGGAGCACGGACTCAGGTCTCTCAGGCATTTGAACTTGAGCTCTGACTTCAGCTTTCTGTCCCATGTGTCCTGCCCTCCCTGCTCATGGCTGCTTCCCGTCTGTTCCTTAGCCATCCCCTCCAGTCCATGACCACAGACACTTTCTAGACTGTTTCTTGGGATTTCTCTGTCCTGACCAGGTCCCTGTCTTCCTTGTGCTTCCTCCAAATGGTTCAGAGGCTCGGGAGGGTCTAGGGCAGGTGCGTCAGGGCTGATGGCAGAAGGACTCTGTCTCAGATGCAAACTAAACGAAAACCTAGCAACTTCGGATGACAAATTCTGTCTCACAGGTCCAGAGGTTCGGGACTCTGGGGGTGGCTTTGCTGGGTGGCTCTGGCTCAGGGTCTCTCAGGAGCCTGCAGATGCGCTGTCAGCAGGGGCTGCTCGCCTGAGGGTTGGCCTGGGGCCGGGGGAAACCGGTCTGGGTTCTGAACACGCACTCACGTGCTGCCGGAGAGGGGGCTCCGCTCCTCACTGGCTGCGGGCAGGAGGCTTGTGTCCTGGGCACAGGGGCCTCCTCACACTTAATCTCATTTACAAACACCCTCACCCACACACCCAGAGCAGTGTCCCACCAAACATCGGAGCACCACGCGGCCCAGGCGACAAAGAAAACCAACCGTCACAGGTGTTGAGTGTGCATTCAGTGTGTAAGAATTTGTCCCCTGTTTTCCGAGTGGCTGAGCCATTTTTCCTTCTGACTGCTGTATGTGAGGGACCAGTTTTTTCCGAATCCTCAGGAAGTCGTAAGAAGAGCAACCTCATCTTCGTGTCTGACGCTGTCCCTTTAAACTTTTCTCGGTGAAACTTTTGTCTTCTCCAGGTGACTTTGATGACCATTCTTAGGTGACAGAAAGCCCCGGGGTGGCAGTCTGAATTCCGTCTTCAGGGTGTCTGGTCCCAGGCAATAACCAGTCTCTGAAACTGACTTCAACCTCTGTCCTCCCCGAGAAGTGGGACAGTTGGGACGTGGTCCCTCGTCTCCCTGTCCCCACCTGGCATCCATTGCTAGCGTTCAGGCGGGGAGAAGGAGGGGAAGGAGGAGAGGAGAGGAGACTGGGAAAGCTCTCACTGGGCGAGGTCTGTGTGAGACAGACCCATTTTCTCTGGGCTGGAGAGTGTCTGAAGTCACTCCTGGGGCATTTCCTTGGGGCATTTCCTTGGAGCATCCGAGGCCTCTGCTGGGAGCCCCGACCAGCTCCGTGGCCTGGTCGTGCATTCTTCTCCTGGCTTTCTGGGATCCGTGTCCCAACTCTCTCTGTTAGTGTCATGACCCTGTCCTCTTGCAGAGAGTTTGAAATTGCTCCAGAATGCCTCTCTCCTGTGTGGCCCAGGAAACCTTTGTATGCCTTTCGTTCCCACTCACTCGGGTGACACCTGCTGATTCCAGAGAGTGGCCTGGCCTCTCCCTGTCCGAAGGGAGAGTAAGGCTGGACACACCTCACTGCAGACCCCAAACCCACGACATGAGACCCAGGCCTCTAGTGGACCCCACGAAGCCCCTTCCCTAGGCTCAATGTGGGGGGAAAACGCCCCAACTCTTCCTCTACCGAGGAGTGGTCCTCACAACACAGTGTGGCCAGAAAAGTGTGTCTGCACAACACTCGCCGATCCCCACAACCGGGCGCTCTTACGCCGGGGGGTGGGTGAGTGATCTGACCACCAGACGGGACTGTGGGACGAGCCCAGGGCGCTCCGTCTCACTCCGGCCTTTGGTGCCTGTACCTGTTTCATCCTGGGCTCTCAGTTGAAACTACCTGTAACCGCTTTATTTGGGTACATTATAGGAGTGCAAAAGTTTTATTTCTCTGTTGCACTAGGAATGGACGTACTTGGAATGTTTCCTGTTGTTTTGCATCTGATGCCGCGATGAGCAGATCTGTACACGGCTCCTGATGCTCTTCTGCCGCAGGTTCTCCGGGGGATCTCCCCTGAAATGGAATTCCCGGATCACGTGCACACTTTTAATGTTACTATTACAGTGCTATGTAATGGTTGTAATTTTACTTCACTATTTTTATTGCCACGATTTTCCCCATAGTGAGTGTACCAATTGTGCTTGCATTGTGAGCAGATGAAAATATGGTTTCTTCTTACCAACTCTTTTTTTTTTTTAAAGATTTGAGTTATTTATTTTTAGAGAGTATAGAAAGGGGGAGAAAGAGAGGGAGGAAAACAGTACGTGTGAGAGAAACACAGTCTGATTGCCTGTTGTGCGCCCTCTACTGGGGACCTGGCCCACAAGCCAGGCACCTGCTCTGACTGGGAATCAAACCAGCAACCCTTTGGTTCATAGGCCAGAGCTCAATCCAGTGAGCCACACCTGTCAGGGTTCTCCTTATCAACTCTTGATCTAGTTACATCTCAATGTATCCTAAGTTTTGGGAGAAGAGTGAAAATGGTGCCTTTCAATCGCTTTAATTAATTTTCATTTCCCCAATTCCTAGCAAAGTTGAGCTCTTTTCACATATTTATTGGTTATAAAATAACCTCTTCTGTCATTTTAATTGTGGTTAAAAACATAACATAAAATTTACCATTTTAAGTAGACATTCAGGAATGTTAAGCGTATTCACACTGTTGTGCAACAGATCTCAGTAATTTTTTCACCTTACCTATATTCTGGTACAAATCCATTCTCCATCGTGCGTGTTTCTCAACCCAGAGCCTCTTGTTTAAGGAATTTTTTGCCTGATGACAATTTAAATTTTGATCTCATCAAAGTTTTCTCTTATATAAGTTTTGATTTGGGGGGTTGCAATTAAGAAATCCTTCCCTGGGTCCTATTAAACTGAATGTTTGTGTCCCCCCAAATTCATTTGTTGAAACTACATTAAAGTATATACTGATACAGAAAAAGCTTTTGAAAAACGAAACACCCACTCACCATAAAAACTCTCATCAGAATAGGAATGGGAAGGAAATCCCTCAGCCTGATGAGAGGTGTATACAAAAACGGACAGCTAACACCAGCTTGCCTAGAAGTGCCCTCCTCACCCATGACAATCAGGTCTTGGATGAACACACGCCTCCTCGCAGAGACAATTCTGAGGGGTGGTCTGCACACTCTGAGTTCCCTGCAGGATGGGGACCTGCCACCTCCAACTGCCCTCATGGGACCTGCTTGTTAACGCCCCTTGATTGTCTTACCAACCTGGCTTGATTCCTGGGGTCACCTCGCAGATGACTGGGGTAGGCTTTGGGAGGAACCAATCCCCCACGCTCCCTCTATGTCTCCATCTCAGTGAAGTGTCCCCGTCCCTGTCCCCTCTCCATCCATTTCCAGCTGACTCTGCATTGTCTCCGTTCCCCTCCAACTCTTTCAATTAGCCTCTGTCTCCAACTGCCACCCCTGAGGCCCCAAGAGAGTGCGAAGATCCTTTTCCGACAGGTGGCGGCTATCCTGGCAGCCAGACTGGGGCTCTGGCGCAGGTACTCGCAACTCTGACGGCGTTCGCTCCTCCCGGCTGCAGGGGGCGCTGTGGGAGCGGGGGAACAAGGCCAGCCTCGAGTCCCAGTGTGCACCGCTCCGGGGCGGGGCCTGCACGTAGGGGCGGAGCGGGAGGAGGTCCGGCGTGGGATGTTCCGTATTACCGGGTCCAGAATACTGGCGGCTCGGGACTGCGAAAGGGTATGGGAGACCCGGGTCCGGTAAGAGCGACCGTGGAGGTGGCGGGCCCTGCCTAGTTTCCGGTCCCTCGCACAATGTGGAGTGTGGTCCCGGTTCAGGGAGGGAGGTGGAGGGCGGCCGGGGAAGGTGCAGGAGCTGTGCACTGCACCTGGGAGGAAGGGGCACCTGGAGCAACGCTTAGGACCCGGGCTGCTCCTGCCCTTCATCGCTCTTTGCGCGTCGTGGTTTCTCTGCCAGGAAGGTGGTCTCTGAAAAGTGCGTCTTCATCAGCGAATGCGAACAAGTGAGAGGGAGGACTGGATGGAGACCTCTTCCTAGGACAGGACAGATCTGAAACCAGTCTGGGTGGTTATCCTAAGTCACGTTTACCGCGAATACCCTAGTGTTTTAATGGAAAAATTGAACTCTGTTTTTAGAGTTCGAAAGGCATATCTTGAACCTAATACGGGAAACTCTCTCCTGTCAGTTAATTACAGTATAACCTGCCCGAATACGCAAGTTTTCCTTGTACCCCATGAGGCTTCATATGTAACAGTTTCAGTGATGGCAATGCATTTTCTCCCATTTCTCACTCCTCACCCCAACGTCCCTTGGCAAATACAAATTCTGTTCAGATTCCTGCAAGCTGTGTGTCTTCAGCTAGACTTCGTCCTATAAATGTAGTTCTTTGGCTATAAGTTTGAGTCCACAGAAAATGTTCAGATTATGCCAGATTTTTGGCTACTATTTGTGATAGGCAAGGAGAAATCAGCATTTTCTGGTTGATTTTACTTTTCACCGGAGCAGTTCAGTGCTAATTGTGAGTATGTTTGCAGAAGAGTCTTGTAGGTAGAAAGCACATGAAGAAAAAGGTAGAGGAATTTCTTTGAAAGCCCACCTTATAAAACAATACCAGGCCCTGGCTGTTGTGGCTCAGTGGATTGAGTGCCGGCCCATGACCTGACAGGTGGCCAGTTCGATTCCCAGGCAGGGCACATGTCTGGCTGGTGGGCCAGAGCCCCCAGTTGGGGGTGAGTGAGTTGTTTCTCTCCCTCTCTCCCTTCCCCTCTCTCTAAAAATAAATCAAATCTTGAAAGAAAGAAATATGAATGTCCAGTTTTTCTTCATGAACTATCACATCATCCAGGTGTAAAATGTTAAGGTAGAAAGCCTATAGACGATGACATAGGAAAAAGTCTTTGAGACCTAGGGCTTGGTGAAAAGTTCTAAAAGTGGCACCAAAAACACGATGTAGAAGAGAAAATAATGATAAATTGGACGTCATCAAAATTGAAAACTTCCTCTGGGAAAATCCTGTTAAGAGGGTGAAGACGCCAGGTACAGAAGAGGGAAATTAGCACATGTGATGAAATCGCCTAGGATTATGCACACACCGCACCAATGTCAATTTCATGACTTGGATATTGTACTGTAATGACGCACCATATGACCATTGGGGTAAGCTGGGTGGAGGGTACAGGGGACCCTCCTGTACCATCTCTGTGACTTCTGTGAATCTACATCTGGCAACATCGGCACCATCTTACATAACAATAATTGGTTGCTGGTAAGTGCAGGTCCTCCCATTAGATGGTGCATTTGCTCAAAGACCTGCTGTTCGTTAATTCATTCACTTCACTTGGTTCCAAGAGACATGTGTGACCCCTCATTGTGTTGTCACAGCACCATCCAGAGACAGCTACTCTACCATAGTTCCTTCCTCTCTCTGAAAGGCGTGGATGTGGAAAAACAAAAAAGCCTTAAAGCGAGCATGTATTTACGTGTGCTCTGTGATTCTAGGTAACCACGACATTTGAGGATGTGGCCTTGTATTTTTCAAAGCAAGAGTGGGAGCTCCTGGAGAAGTGGCAGAAGGAAATGTATCAACAAGTGATGAAGACCAATTATGAGACCCTGGATTCCCTGGGTGAGATGGGCTTCTAAGGAATCACTTCTTGGGAACTGACCTAATAATAATAGGCTTCCCTCCCTATATCAGCTATTAGCTGGATGAACGTGGTACCATACCCGGTTACGTTCACTATGTCTCCTTAAGTTCCTAAAAAGGCCTGGGAATATTTCTCTTGTCCCTTTTTTATCCAGTGGTATCTCCGCCCGTCAGTCTTATTCATTCTCTGAATTCTGTCTCCCGTTCCAAGCCTGGGGACTTGTTGGGATCATCTAGGAGGAATATGTAGTTAGCACAGAGCCCAGGACACCCCAACATTTAGAGGACGGTCTCCGGAGATCGATGCCAGGAGGTTAGGGAAAACTAGAGCCCTGTGCTGATTGGTGGTGTGTTGAGTTATCACAACTAGTGGCCTTGGGCTTGGAAAATCCAGTCTGATTTTCCTGGATTTTGAAAATCAGGTGGTAGTGTTTGCAAATGATTGTCATTACAGGATGTTCAGCTCCCAGCCCCAAGATTGGGAGTTAGCAGCCCGGGCCCAGGCCTCCACGTGTTTCACAAGCGCTCGAGGTGCCTCTGCTGCTGTGCTGGGGGTCCACAGTTCTCTCTGAGAGACGCTGTGCCCGGGACAGCGCCTGCGCCGCGGCGGGGCACCTGCTGCGCCTTCTGACTTCGCCCCTCTACTTTATAAGAAGCCTTCTTCCCTTCAGGCTTTTGTCGTTTGACACACTGCTGTCGTAATTGCTGTCACTTGACCATTTCACAGTGTCTTCGCTGGTCAAGAATGTTGGCACCTCGGTAATTAGTGTCCTTGGATGTGAAGAGTTCACTCAGGAAAGTTTAGTGGTCTGGGCTCCCTCTTTGACCGCTGCGGCTCTGCTTTTTATTTCTTCTCATTGTTCTCGTAATAATCACTTTCGATGACCTTTTCCCTAGGTCTGTGAGTCTTTTCAAAACTATTATCCCTGACTTTTCTGTTTCCTTTAATTTTGTAAAATACTGCAGAGATCATTTAAACTGAACAGTCTTGGTTAGGTTGTAGTATATTACCATTCATGTAATTTCAAGGGTGTTTTTTTTTTAGTTATTTGTCTCTTTCACTCAACTTTCAAAAAATTAACTTATTTCCCAGTTATGGTCGATATACAGTATTAGTTTCAGATGTGCAGACAGATACCTTACTAAGTGGCCACCTGGGGTGTCTAGTAGCGTCTGACCCACGCCTGGCTGTTAATGGTATTATGGACCGTGGGCCCTGTGCTGAACTTTACATAAGGATTTCCTTATTTTTAACCTCACTCTGATGTTGTGTTTCCAGGAGTCAAAGTCAACTGTGAAAACTGTTTGTAGTCCAGTACTCAGGAAACCCAGACTGAGTCAGTGCGGCCTCTCTCTGCAGGGTGTGTTTTTTCCAAGCCAGACTTGATCGCCTGGATGGAACGAGGGGGGATGCTGTTAATCGGGGACCAGGGCTGCTTAGGGCAAGCAAGAGGGACACTTGGCCCGTCCACTGATGAGCAGTCGGACCTGAAGAAGACTGGAAAGTCACCACGTTTGGGTGAGTATGGTGGATTCGGGGTCGTGACTCACTTCATTTTTCTGGCCTTGTCTCCTGGATCTTTCCGGATAGTCAGCAGGACATGGTGAATAAGAAATACTGTTTTTTGGATAATGTTATATATTTTTTTACCCAAGTGGGTAGCATATACAGGGTGGGACAAAAGTGGGGCTATGGTTGTTCTTATGGAAAATAATACAATAATGAAATAATAATACAAGAATAAACTGTTTTGCACACTCATGACTGTAAACCCACATTTGCCACACCCTGTATAAGAATATATTACCTTTTAGCCCTGGCAGGTGTGGCTAAGTGCGCTGAGCACCAGTCTATGAACCAAGAGGTCGCAGGTTCGATTCCCAGTCGCGGCACATGCCTGGGTTGTGGGCCAGGTCCCTGGTTGGGGTTAGAGGCTTGAGAGAGGCAACCAATTGACATTTCTCCCATACATCAATGTGTTTCTCTCCTTTCTTCCTTCCTTCCCCTCTTTCTAAAAAAACATAAAATCTTTAAGAAAAAGAACATATTACTTTTATAAAGAGGAAAGTTGTGTTTATTTCATTTTTCAAAAATTACAACCCCCCACTTTTAGTGTACATGCACACACACACACGCGCGCGTGCGCCCCACAGTTTGGGTCCTAGGAATGGAATTCCGAACTGCTGAGAAGGGGACTTTAAGAGCCGCATGCCTCCGCTTTCTCAGCTGGACGCGCACTGCCCCGGAAGTGTGAACTTCTTGCCTAAGCACTGGAAAGACTAATTAGTTTGAAAATGGAAAACCAAGAACCAGTGGATTCTTCTTGAAAAACCAAACAGTTTATTATTTCAGAGGAGTTAATGGCAGAAGGAAGATGGGTCAAGTTTGAAAAAACAACTTACATGGATCCTACTGGTAAAACAAGAACTTGGGAAACTGTGAAACGTACAACAAGGAAAGGACAGTCGGCTGATGGTGTAACGATTATCCCAGTGCTGCAAAGAACTCTTCATTATGAATGTATTGTTCTGGTGAAACAGTTCCGATCACCCGTGGGATGCTGCTGCCTAGAATTCCCTGCAGGTCTCATAGATGATAATGAAAGCCCAGAAGCGGCTGCTCTGCGAGAGCTGGAGGAAGAAACTGGCTATAAAGGTGATGTTGCTGAGTGTTCTCCAGCTGTCTCTATGGATCCAGGTTTGTCAAACTGTAGCACACACATCGTGACAGTAACTATCAATGGAGATGAGTCTGAAAATGTGAGACTAAGCCAAAGCCAGGAGATGGAGAATTTGTGGAAGTAATTTCCTTACCAAAGAATGACCTGATGAAGAGACTTGAAGCCCTGGTAGCCGAAGAACATCTGACAGTGGATGCTAGGGTCTATTCCTATGCTCTGGCGCTGAAACATGCAAACACAAAACCATTTGAAGTGCCCTTCCTGAAATTTTAAGGCCAGAAGAACGTAGCCATGTTCTTCTAAATGAGGCCACAAGGCCTCCTTCACTAAGACTTTGTATTCATATAAGGGATTTGAAAGTACCTTTTTCATAAAATAAAAACAACAAGGAATGCAAAAAAAAAAATTACAACCCCAAAAGGAGATGGTAATTGCCTGGAGAGAGCAAGTACAGGGTCCACTTGTCGAGTCCTGCGGAAAATCCGCCTTCCCCATCACACCAGCGTGTCTGTTGGCTGATAGAGAAAGGAAATGAAATCCACCTTCCAACTTTGTATGATACATTCTTTTCATTGCACAGACTTTTAGAACTCAGGGTTGTTTTTTTTTAAATTCTCTTTGAAGGATTACTTTTTGAATTCCTGGCATCATAAGGAAAACATCTGAGACATCTTAACACTTGAAACAGTTAAGGGAATATGTCATTTTTTAGAGTACATCAATGCTTTGCTAAATGCACATCTCCTCAGTCCCTGGGAAGGAAGGACTCGGGGGAAAAAGAGGGAATTTGGACCCAGGGAGAGTGTGCAGGCTCCAGCCAGAGGAGAGAGAATTCCCAAGGGCTGCGTTTCATCACCACCACCTGCTCATTCATTCATCTAACTGGTATTGAGCCCCTCCCATGCTGAAGGACTATGTAATGTACAGCTTAGGCCAGGCAGGGGGGGTTATTATATACTGTAAACAGTCTTCCCTTTCTAGGAGTTTATTGTCTTAGTGACCTTTGACATGGCAGTTAAGTTAGTCAGCTCTAAAATAAGACTGCGTACAATGTAATAAAGTAGTACATGACAGTAAGTGCTCTTGGGATTTAGAGGAGAGCAGCGTGCCAGGAGGATTTGTGAAGGAATTAGGGTTTAAATAGTGTAGAGTGGGCAGGTTTGGCTGGGCAGAGAGATTCGGTGGGTGTGATTCATGAGCTGAGGCTCGGAGGTGGGAGCAAGCCTGCGGTATTTAGAAAATGGAAGACACCGCATATAGCTGAATGTTTTCCTATAGGAGCTGGGGGTGGGGGATAAATTGGTGTCCGATTATCTGAGGCCATGAATGCCAAGGGAGGGCTTGACTTTACCCTGTAGGAGGAGAGGAGTCTGGAAAGGTTTTCGAGCACCAAAGAGCCACTTTGGTGGCCCTTCCTAACTGGAAATGTTTCCTTCGTGCCAGGTCGCACTCACCCAGCAGTCGCTCTGTTCCTCTGCTCCCCGGGGGGAAATAGGGAGCGAGGAGACAGGTAGGTGTGCTTCTGTCGCCATCAGGCAGGAGCAGTGGAGGGCTCCCTTAAAAAATGCCACCTTCAGGTTGGAAATAGCCTGTGTTCCTGTGACGGTGACCAAGGAGGATAATCAAGAGTTCTTCTCTGGGGGCAGGCCCGCCCTTCCTGATAGGTGGGGTTTGCTCCAAGTTAAGAGATTTAAAAAGGAGAGCCCCATGACCTGGTTCAATGGGAGAAAAAGCAGTTCTGAGAAAAAGCAGCAGCTGAGGTGAGTGTCAGAATTCTCCTCTCCAGATGCAGTGGTGACAGTGAGATGCTGGCTCAGCTCCCTCTTTGCTCGTCATCGTGGCCTTTGCTTGGGGAACATTAGTGACTATGCTTATATCAGTCTCCTCCTTATAATTCAGGGGTTCGTGGAAAAGGGAACCCTTTGCACAGTGTCTTGGTGAGTTCAGTGTGTTGCCATTTTGACATTCAGAACTACAGTTCCTGTTAGTGTGGCTTCCAGAACACTTTTCCTGAAGTTGTGCTAGAGGGGGCAGGAGTGTCACCTGACATGTGGTGGCTCTGTTCCTGCTCTTTGGAGGCGCCCCCATGCTGTGGCGGAGCAGGTGTGGAGGAACGGGAGCCGCTATGTGCTTGCCGCTGTCGGGAACCTGGCGGGAACGTCAGTCGGCGTGGCCGCCGTGGCGGACAGCACGGGGATCCATGTGCAGGTATTTCCGACCTGGGCTCCTTCCCTTGGGCTCTTTTGCTGGCTCTGTGTCCACCAGTAATAAACAGAATGTTCATAATAAATCTATAATGTTTCTAAATGAAAAAAATAAAGAGGAGGACCTGAAGCCTTCCTAGTTTGCTGTTTATTTCACAGATTGAAGGAACTATTACAATGGAACGGTTAGATTCTCAGAGAAACTAAAATTCTGCTTGCCCTCTTGAAGGCCATTCTCAACTTCATGAGACAAATTTGCCTGCCATTTTTTTTTCCCATGTGAAGCCATTTCTTAACCTATCATGAGAGGATTTGGGTATCAAAGTTAAACTTACATATAATTTACCTATGGGTGGGCAGATTTGGAAAGGGATCAGGGAGGTGCACTTTCCCACACTGGTGGTGACGTGAAGATAGCCCTCGGATGCCACCGTAGTGCAGGCACATCACTGATGAGGGTGGCTCTTCTTTTTGTCTCTCCAGGTCACCGAGGACCTCTCAGGACAAAAGAGGAATGCCATTTGAATAGTGTCCAGACGCAGGGCTCGCATGCTCCCTCACCAGGGGAGGGAACTACAGCTTCACCGGGTCAAGGAGCCGCCTCACAACGTCGCCCAAGAATGGAGATTCTGCGTACAAACCCTAAGGTCACAGCATCTCCCCAGGAAAAGATGGACTCAGAGCATAAGGCAGGGGGTCCCCCGGGTCACTTGGAAGTTCCAGCGGGGCCAAGATCCTATTCCTGCCTTGTCTGCAGGGAGGTCTTCCATGTCAAGACAGACTTGGTGAAGCACAGAAGGAGCCATGCCAAGAGCCAGCCCCGTAAACTTCCACAGCACAAGAGCAAGGCCAGAAGGAACGCAGACCTCCCGCGGGCCCCGATGAGCCTCCATGTGCGGCAGTGCTTCCGGTGTGGTGAGGGTGAGAGGAGCTACCACGGGAAGCGCAGCCTCATTGCCCACCAGGCTGCTCACACGGGGCGGCGGCCCTTCCAATGCCCTGCACGTGCCAAGACTTTTCGGTGTAAAGCCACTTGGAAGAAGCATCAGTGTTTGTACAAAGGGGAGAGGCCATTTTCCTGCCATCAGTGCGGGCTCGCGGAGCACGACAGGGTGCACAGCCGGTAGAAGGCCTTCCGGTGTCCGCGGTGCAGCCAGAGCTGTTCCCGGAAGCCCGCGGCGCAGGCGCACCAGAGGGCACACCCCGGGGAGCAGCCATTCCCAAGTGACGGATGTGACCGGAAGTTCTCCCGCGAGGCTCACCTCACTGAGCACTTCCGAGTTCACAGCGGGGAGAGGCCCTTCCAGTGTCCGGAGTGTAAGAAAGATTTCCGCCTACAGGGAAGCCTGCGAGCCCACCTGTGTCAGCACAGCGGGAAGAAACCCTTCCAGTGTCCCCACTGCGGGACTGGAAGACCTCCATGAAGTTCCGCCAGCGCGGGCACTGGGGCGAGAGGCCATTCGCCTGCGACGAGTGCGGCAGGGCCTACACTCAGCAGTCTCAGCTCGCCGAGCACGTGAGAATCCACAGCGGGGAGAAGCCCTTCCAGTGTCCCGAGTGCAGCAAGGGTTTCCGTCTCAAAGGAAATTTGAAGAGCCACCTGCTCCAGCACAGTGGCCAAAAACCATTCTCTTGTGGGAAGTGTGGCAAAAGTTTCACTCAGCAGTACAGGCTCGCAGTACAGGCTCACAGAACACACTCGAGTTCACACTGGTGAGAAGCCCTTTCAGTGTCCAGAGTGCAACAAGAGCTACTGCATCCGGGGAAGTTTGAAGGTCCATTTGTACACGCACAGTGGACAGAAGCCCTTCAGGTGTGCCGAATGCGGCAAAGGCTTCCTCCAGAAGAGAAGTTTGAAGACCCATCTGCACCATCCCAGAGGGGAGAGGCCTTTTTCTTGTGATGAGTGTGGAAGGAGCTTCACGTACATGGGGGCACTGAACACTCATATTGCTGCAGAGCACAGGACACATGCAGAGCACGTGCAGAGAAAAGCCCATCAGCCTCTAGGTCGAGCCACACAGGCAGTGAGCAGTGGCAGCTGTTAGGTGGGCCCGCAGATCTATTGGCTCTGGCTGAGGCAGGATGAAGAATTCACAGAATGCTGGCTTCAGACACTCGGGCCGGGTGCATAGTAAGCAGGGCGTGATGCCTCCTTCAAAAAGGTTTCAAATAACCCAGGCATGACAATCATTTCCCCTCTAATCGCCATGGGCAAGGTCTGCTAGTTGCGGAAGGAACGTTTTATTCTGTTCTGCTATTTCATCCACTGATGGATCATCCAAGAGCATCGTCAGTTCCTTCATTACATTCTGAACTCGCAGCCTCTGAACAAATGGTCCAGATGGAACTGTTTCCCCCAGACACCTCAGCGTGCTTTCCATCAGTAGGCTGCCTTGTTTGATGGGAGTTTTCTGTCTTCTCTCATTGTGAATTTTCATTTTCTCTCAAAAGGTAAGAGGGCAACCGTGTCTTGGGGGAATTTCTCTCACTGTTCAGAATAAATGTCATTTACCATCTAATTTGTTAAAATGATGGCCACATAGGTGCTACTTCCTCCTGGATTAATCTAAATCACCTAACAATCCACCATTGTGAATAACAAGCAGTGGTATATCCCTAACTTCTCTGCATGTCCAACAGTGTATCAGTTCCCCAAGAAACACCTTAATGTTGGGATCTCTGAGTTAAACACTGAAGGAAAAAATGTTGTCAGTCCACAACATCACTCCGTTTTTTGTTCCATGGCCTGCTCTGTCACAAGGCAGTTCTCCAGCCTGTCCCAGCAAATCTTCGTCTTCCTTGTGGACTGTCCATCTTTAACATGATTCCTATGGAAACAGAAAGTTTTCCTTCGTTAGGGATCTTCAGGGCCCACATAAATGTTCTGTCTTTGTAGCACAACCTGTGGTCAGTTACCTGAATCAGTCAGCTGGGATTAAGGGCGCCCCACGAATGAATCACAGGGTCTACACAGCAAGCTGGGGTGCCTCCTCTGGTTGGTGTGTTCCTGTAGGTGCATGCCTCTTGCCAAGTCGATGGTGCCTTTGTACAAAGGAAATGACACTTTCCTCTGGCCTGTGCCCAGGTGTACAGGCCAGATGTCAGCACTGCCTGGCCTCTTATCCCTGTAACCTCAGTACAACTCTGTCTTTGCCTGGCATACACATTAAAAATGCAGATCATGGGGACCCTCCCCAGAGGTAGTGAATGACAGTCTTCCCAGGTGATCTTCTGCAAACTGAAGTTTGAAAACATTTGAGCTAAGGAGTGGAGAGGCTGGCTGGAGGGAGGAAACTGTTCCTGTAACAGAGACTGGAAGTTACATGAAAAAAATAGAGCATTTACATTGTCAGAATTATGGCAGCTTTTACTTGTCTTAAAATTTGCTTTATTTTATATATATCTGTAATTGTTATTTTTAAAGGTTTTATTTATTTTTAGGTGGGAAGGAAGGGAGAAAGAGAGGGAAACATCAATGTGTGGTTGCCTCTCATATGCCCCCTACTGGGGACCAGGCCCACAACCCAGGCATGTGCCCTGACTGGGAATTGAACCAGTGACCCTTTGATTCGCAGGCTGGCACTCAATCCACTGAGCCACACCAGCCAGGGCTATGTATATCTGTAATTTTTAAAAGATTTTACTTATTTTTAAAGAGGGCAAGGGTGGGAGAGAAACATCAATGCCAATGGGTTGCCTCTTGTACATGCCTCAATAGGGGTACGGAATCCCTAACCCAGGCATGTGCCCTGACTGAGAATCAAACCCCTGACCTTTAGCTTTGTGGGATGATGCCCAACCAGCTGAGCCACACTGGTCAGAGCTGTGTGGAATTTTTAAAATAAAACTTTTCAGGCAGGAATAGCGATCATAAATGCCCAAACAGTGCAACCCCAACTGTTCAGAGTGAACGTGAATTTGAGATCTATTTCATGTTTAGGTTGTAAGACCACTTGGATTTTATAGACTATGACTCACGTTCCAGCAATGTCAGGTCTGCAAGACCTTCTGAGGATAACCACTGAGCTTCCTCATCCTCACTGGGACAATTCTGAGGGGTGGCCTGCACACTCAAGAATGCCCCTCCGGATGGACTCCCAAATGTCCACAGGGGAGTCCTTCCCTGTTAATGCCCCTTGATTCCCTCATCTCCCTTGCAATCTAAAGCTGGGATCACCTCGCAGATGACTGGGGTCGGTTTTGGGAGGAACCAAACCCCCGCACTGCCTCTGTCTCCATCTCAGTGAAGTGTCCCCGTCCCTGTCCCCTCTCCATCCTTTTCCAGCTGCGCAACTCTTGCGGCGTTCGCTCCTCCAGGCCGCAGGGGACGCTGTGGGGCCAGGGTGTTCCCCGGCCCTGAGTCCCAGCGTGCACTGGGGCGGGGCCTGCGCGTTGGGGCGGAGCGGGAGGTGGTGGGTGGTGGCGGGGGCGGTTCTGTGGCTCCACTGTGGGGGCCGGGCGGAACCACCAAGGGCCATGGCCGCGCTGGCTCCGGTAAGAGGGGTCTCTCGAGGGGACGCCCAGGTGGAGGGAGGGTCTTCGGCGTCCAGTTTGGCGGGCCGGCGGCGGACAGAGGGGACGCCGTCTGGGGTCGCACTAGACTTGGGTTGTGGGGTCCGACTCTGGACGGAGCTGGTAATCGCCTCTCGTGGCGCTGGTCCGTGGCCAAACACCTGAACGAAGCCGAGCGTGGACTTGGCCGAGCCTGGGCCTGGGGCTCCCGGGCGTGCGGGGGTGGGCTGACAAGGAAAAGGACGGAAGGAGGAGTGTGGCCGGCGACGTGTGTTCCAGTTCACCCAGCTTTCGTTGTTGAATTCAGAGCAAGTGTTTTGAAAGATTTAAGATTCTGCATGGTCGAAGCGATGTTTGGCAGCGGCTTAAATGCCAGCATTCAGCCGCTAACGTGTCCGAGTTTGTGTTGAGTGTACGAAGGAAGGATGGTGATGATACGTTGGAGGGAGTAGAAGAGGACACAAAATCTGGAGTACATATTATTTCATTAGCGTTTTGTTGAAACCGAGGTTTAGAGGGAGTGGCCATTATTTTTATTATGTTTTCCTATATAAACTTCATGTTGAGCGTTTTTGCTCATTCCTAAACGAATTCATGAGGTCGTTGATTTGAAAATACGGTTACTCTCAACAAAAGACATAATTCCTTGGATTAAATATAGAAAATATAATGCAGTACATTTATAGAGGAAATAATAGATGAACGGGAGCTATACCGCTTTTTCCATTTGGTCGGGGGCGGGGGGGACACATTGAGGTTTCACTACTCCGTACCACTAAGAAATTGCATTCTGCCCTGGTTGGTGTGGCTCAGTGCATTGAGCACGGGCCTGAGAACCAAAGGGTTGCTGGTTCCATTCCTAGTTAATGCGCATGCCTGGGTTGCCGGCCCGGTCCCAGTAGGGGGTGTGTGAGAGGCAGCCACACACACACTCTCCCTCTCTTTCTCTTTCCCTTCCCCTCTCTCTAAAATAAATAAAATCTGCCTTGAAAAAAAATTGCATTCTATGTATATTAAAAGTGCAAACATAAAAAAGTGAAACTTCAGCCTTTTGGAAGAAAATGTAGAATAACCTCAGTGTAGAAAAGGGTTTCATAAAACACAGAAATCAAAATAACCTAAGAAAAGGTTGATATATTTACATCAAAATAAAAAAAAACTATGTCTAGTATAAAACAGCATAAATAAAGTTAAAAGATTTAGACACATTCGGAAAAAGCATTTGTAACCTAATGTAGTTAACACTCAACGTACAAATTATATAAAGAAAACCTAGAAATGAGAAGACAGGTGATCCAGTAAAAATACAGACAAAGGATATGAACAGGCAATTCACAGAACTGAAAACTGAGTGGGCAATAGTTAAAAGAATGGTTAAAAATTGTGACATTCAGACAATGGAACCCTATAGAAAATTACAATAAATCTGTTCTCTTTCAAAATGGACAGATCTCAAAATATTGAATGGAAAATCCAAGTTGCAGTATAATTAAGTATTTTTGTATAAAAAAGCAGTAGTATGTATTATTTATAGATATGTATGCATATTAAAAATTAAAAACATGGACTGAAGAGTTACCGCATTCATCAAACTGTTCGCTTCTGGGAAGGGAAGAAGCTAGGACTGAGCATGAGAACAAGATTAAAGAGGGGACCAAGAGGACTTAAACTTCATGTGTCATATTCTGATTTATTAAAAGGAAATTTGATGAAAAATGTTAAATTTACAAAATGAATGGTAAATACGGGGATGTTTGTTATAATGTTCTGTTATTTTTCTGGATTTTTAAACTTCTGAAAATTGAAGTCATAAACAATGAAGGCTTTTTGAACATTTTTGAAAAACATTTATTTAAAAGTAAGGAATTGGCCCTGGCTCGTGTGGCTCAGTGGACTGAGCGCCCGAGGACAAAGCAAAGGGTTGCCAGTTCGATTCCCAGCCAGGGCACATGCCTGGGTTGCAGGCCAGGTCCCCAGTAGGGGGCATGTGAAAGGCAACCACACACTGATGTTTCCCTCTCGTTCTCCCTCTCTTCCCCTCTCTCTAAAAATAAATGAATAAAGTCTTTTCAAGAAGTTGTAAAAAAAAAATAAATAAATGTAAGGAATTGTCCAGGCTGTTCTGGATTAATGGATTGAGCACTGGCCTGCAGACCGAAAGGTTGCCGTTTCTATTCCCAGTCAGAGGGCATGCCTGGGTTGCAAGCCAGGTCCCCAGTTTGGGGCTTGAGAGAGTCAATTGATTGATGTTTCTCTGACACATCATGTTTTCCTTCCTCTCTTTCTCCTTCCCTTCCCCTCTCTCTAAAAGTAAATTTAAAAAATATGTTTTTAAAGTAAGGAATTTCCCGAGAAGTGGAGGATAAGTATATTTAACAGAGATAAAAACATGCATATGATTCTGCTAATACATCGTGCAATTCTAAAAATCTCAGTGCCAGGCAAAACCATGCAATAAAAACCATAGCTTATGGGGGAAATGGTGTAGGGCACACAACGCTTAAAACATTTGTCAGTGCAGGCCCTGCCTGGGTGCTTCACTCAGCTGGAGCGTCCCGGGTTCGGTTCCCAGTCAGGGCACATGCAGCAATCAACCGGTGGACGCACGAATGGGTGCAGCAACGAGTTGATGTTTTTCTGTCTCTAAAGTCACTAATATAAAAAAAAAAAGTTTATCAGCTACATGTAAAAAAGAAAATATAGGAGCCTTGGCCAGGTAGCATTGTTCCATTATGGGTTCAATCCCTAGTCAGGGCACATATAAGAATTAACCAATAAATGCATCAATAAGTGGAACAACAAATCAATATTTCCCTCTCTCCTTCCCCCTTCCCCTCTCTAAAATAAATTTTAAAATATTTTAAAGACCAAAAAAATAAAGGATAGGAACCTAATAAAAAATTTTATGCATGTTAAATGATTAAGAAATAATGTCTTTAGACCTACCTGAAATTTGCTGTGGAAGTGGGTGTAAGAAGGAGTGGGGCTTGTGAGTTACGGTGAAGTTGTGGAAGGAAGATTATCTGAAATCAGCAAGTTACAACACCAGGTGTGGAAAGGTGGGGCTCATCATACAGGGTCAGACAGGTACTAAAAGGTGAGTGTGCATTTTGGATATTCCTACTCAGTTTTCATAGTAGCAACTAAAACTCTAAAATTGCTAGGAATGAACCTATCAAGAATTCTATAATATCTAGATGAAGAAAACTATAAATTTTATTAAAGCATGTGAAATATCTAGATAAATGAAAGATATAGCATGTATCTGGGAGGGAAGATCCCATATTTTAGAGATCCAGTCCTCCCAAAATTAATCCATATACTCAGTGTATTGCTATCAAGATCCCAATAGAATTTGTGTAAGTTCAGCAAACTATTTTTTCTATTTATGTAGAAGAGAAAATGGACAAGAGAAGTCAAGAATGTAAAAAATGATGGAGGTGATGGTAGATGGCTACGCCCTTTTAAATAGCAAAATATTCACTAAAACTAAGAAACAGTGTAGTACTGGAGCAAGAATAGGCAGATTTGCCAGTGGAACAAAAATGGACCCAAATATAAATGGAAAACTAGTTTATAAAAAATGATCCCAAATCAACGGTAAAAGAACAGACTACTCAATATATTTTATGTCTGTTGAAGGTCATTTTGGAAAAAGAATTATGTCCCTTTTTGTTATGGGAAATAAGTTTCATATGGCAAAAGTTCTTGTTCTGATAAAGCTATAAAAACATTATGTAGAATTCAGAAGAATATCATTTATAGTTCTAGAAGAGACCAAGGCTTCTAAATCCAGACGCTAAATCTTGAAGCTGCAAAAGAGGTACTAACAAGTATGATAATATAGGAAAAAAACAGTGTACTTTGAGAAAAGATGGAAAAAATTATTCTACTGGAGGATTATGATTGTATCCCACCAAAAATGTAATACTGTTGGGATTGACAAACAGATGTGCTACATTAATTGTGTACACTGCTTTTTCAATCCTAGTAATGATTTGAGGTGACAGATGTGGTCCCCTTTGCAGTTGTTGGAAAAATCACAGAATACCACTAATAAAGTCAATAAAACAGATTCAGTACATTTATGAAGAAAATTTCTAAGTTTTTTAAAGAATATCAAGCAAGGCCAAATAAAGGGAGTGGTAGAACATGTCCCTAGATGAGACCGATCTTGCCTAAGTGCATATAGAATTGAATGCAATTCAAACAGTACCAATATGCTTTTTTAAAAAATTATTTTGGAGTTAATAAGGAAGAATAAATATTCCGGGAGTTCACAGCAGTAGCTTGGCAAAGAAAGCGGGAGGGAGGGAGACTCGCCCCCCAGGATCCCAGCATCGCACAGGTGCGGGAATCAGGTACGTGCGGATGTTTTAACAGAATCTATAGATTCACGTACATGAAAATCGAATGCAGTTGACCTCTGAACACCACAGGTTTAAACCACATGGTCCACTTCTCATATTTTTTTTTTCAGTAAATATACAGTTGACTTTCTGTG
Organism: Carollia perspicillata; assembly: GCA_004027735.1. Classification (NCBI taxonomy): domain Eukaryota; kingdom Metazoa; phylum Chordata; class Mammalia; order Chiroptera; family Phyllostomidae; genus Carollia; species Carollia perspicillata. Next base: position 6,663 of record PVKM010015883.1, on the reverse strand, counting down.
TCCCTGGGTTTTACATCTGCGAATTCAGTTAGCTGTAATGAAAAGCAGTATTTTTGATCTTCAGTTGGGAATCCGCAGGTGGAGGCGGCCGGGTTATGCCTTGTTCTGCGCCGTTTTACAAAAGGGACTTGAGCATGTGCAGATTTCGGTATCGAGGGGTCTTGGGACCAGCCCCCATTGGATACAGAGGGATGACTGAAGTTTTGGGGAGGTCAAAAGTTATGCACAGTTTTTCTGTTTCTCGGGGGCTGGGTGTTTCAAGGGTGAAGTGTACACGCAGAGACTGAAGGTTGCTGTTTCAGTCTGCGGAGGGAGTGGTGCATTTAATAGCGCTGTGCGATCAGCTCTCCATACGGATGTAAGTAAAGATGCCAGTCGCATCTATAGAACTAAACTGTAAATCTGAGTGTTAAAAAATTAGATATTTGTATAAACTTTTGATGTGGGAGAGAAAAAAAAGGGAGACACTATGGAAAAGACTTAGATTTTGAACTAAATGAAAGGGTCAGAATAGCAGAAGATGAGGTCAAATTACAGTTGATACACTGGGAGAAAGCATTTGCTGTTCAGAGTCATTAACCCTAATATAAGATTATGAGAGCAAAGGGTCTGAACAGGTATGCACAAAGATATGTAGACCCCCCAAAAAAAGTATGAAAAGGATGCTAAGCCTCACAGATTAATGCATACTAAAACAATGAAATGCAAATTTATTACCCATCACATTGGCAAAAAAAATAGTAAGTCTAGGACATCCTGTGTTGGCAGAGGGTAATGGCGTGTTTCATCTTGTTAGCAAAGGTTAACGTGCTGGGTCCTTTTTGGAACCTGGAAGGGGCTGTGGTTAACAACAGCACCACATACGTGGAGCAGAGGAGGAGCCGCTCCCCAGGGAAAAGCTGCCAAACAGGCAAAAAACGGAGTCCATTCCCAAAGTCTTCTAAATGATGAGAAGGAGCCGGAGTCACTTTGAAGCAATCGTGACTGTGTGTGTGATGCATATAATTTCAGCTACCTCTGACCTTTGAGGATATTGCCATTTACTTCTCGGAGCAAGAATGGCAGAATCTAGAGGCCTGGCAGAAGGAGCTTTACAAGCATGTGATGAGAACCAACTATGAGATCCTGGCTTCTCTAGGTAAGCAGTGTTCAACATGCTGGGTAAGTCCACACCTGGGTCCTGGAAAAGGGCTCGGTCACTGGATGTTCCTACCTGTGAGGTAGCCAGAATTCTCAGAACTTAACTCTGCAAGGCACTTTCACCCCATATTCTTCTGTTAATACTTCAATCAGCACTGCTACTCCTTACGCAAGGGTAGACATGGTTACGTGAGAATATTGGAGACAGCGTGGAATGTGAGGTGGTAGGGGGTGACTGGAGAAGTACATTCTAGGGTATTCGGTCACTGCACACTGTCGGGTTCCGGGACTGTCCACGTAGGCGCATGCCGAGTAGCTCCTACCCATGAAGTACCTGGGTGCTTCAGGCTCGGGTGTCTGAGTCTGTTGGCTTTTCCAGCAGTGTCCTCGTGCCTCCGAAAAGCTCATGTTCCTTTCCCTGCAGGGAGATTTGGCACCGCTGTCCCCTGAGCTCTCTCTGCGCGGTTGTGGGGATGGGTGTTCATTTTAGTCTTGCTGCCGACAGGGTCTTTTGTATTTCTTTTTATTATCAATTTAAAAAAAAACAGGCCTTTCAGAAAAGCATCAAATGATAAAACTGTCTTGCCTCATGCTCACTCAGTTCACTCCCCGCAGGCAACCACTTTTAACCATTTCTATTCTAGTTCTCACTGTGGTTGCCTCCAGTCTGCGCTAACTGTCATGCTTACACTTCTTTCTTGATTTCTCACATTTATGCTGCATTAACGAACTCATTACTATGAAAAATGGGGCATTATCTCACTTACACTGTCATTCTTCTGTCTCCTTTCTCCCTTTCTCCCCAGATTTTGATCGTTTTTTTTTTTTATGCCTCTATAACTCGAATAATGAACTAGATTATGGGCCTTCAACTTTATATCACATCACTTGGCTCCTTTAGTGTGTGAAGATAAGGAAGTTAGCTCTCCTATACCTCCTTCCCCGCTCCTGCCAGTCCCTGCCAGCCATACCATTTCCTTTACATTGCAAGGTTTCTAATGTTTATATTTTGTTTCGTGGCCATAATTTTTCCGGGTCCTATCTATAGAGCATTTCTGAAACATATACTCTAAGACATTACAGTACTGTATTTTCATTATTACTGAAGAACCGATGATTGAGTCTATAGAGAAATAAATGTAACCTTATGTCATTAACCACGTGCCACTCAAGAAGAACACCCAAGCATCAGAATCAAGTGGGTGCGCAGTGGCCTGTCCTTGTGGCTGTGTCTGCTCTTCCTCAGTGGCTCCCGTGCTGAGCGTCTTCTTTTATCTTCTTTGCAGAAACGTCTGTTCAGATACTTCGCCCACTTTTACAGTGGGCTCTTTGTCTTTTTAGTGTTGAGTTACATGTGTTCCCGACTTGTTTTGCATACTGGGCCCTTATCAGATCCATGATTTGCAACTACTTTCTCCATTCTGTGGGTTTCCTGGTGTCCTTTGAAGCACAGAAGCTTTCCATTTTCATGAAGTCTAGTTTATTTGTTCTTTTATTGCTTGGGCTTTTGATGCCATATCAAAGAAACCGATGCCTAATCTGGAGTCACTGATTGACTCCCATGTTTTCTTCTAGGAGTTTTATAGTTTAAGCACTTACATTGAGATCTTTGACCTGTTTTGAGTTAGTTGTTCTATATGGTGTGAGGTAGGGACCCACTTTTTGCATATGGTTATCCAGTTGGCCCAGCACCGTTTGTTGAAAAGACTATTTTCCCCTACTGAATTCTCCTGGCAGCCTTTTGGAAAATCAGTCGGCCATAAAGGTCAGTTTATTTCTGGATTCTAAATTCTGTATTTTCTCAATGTGGGTCTATCCTCATGTCACTGCCACACTGTTTTGATTCCTGTTGCTTTTAGGATCAGTTTGTCAATTTCTACCCCCCACCCCGCACCTCCCACCCCTTCCCACAAAAAAAAAAACAGATTGGATTTGGGGAATATTGTCGCCTTAACAATACCAACTCTTCCCATTTATGAACATCGGGTATCTTTCCATTTATTTAGGACTTTTAAATTTTTCAACAATATTTGACAGTTTTTATTGTACAGGTCTTGCATTTTTTATTAAATTTATTTCCAAGTATATTTTACTTTTTTTGATGTTATGTAAATGAATATTGTTTTATTTTTGGAAAAACACTTATTTAAAACTATTTTTTAAAACATTTTATTTATTTTTAGACAGAATGGAAGGAAGGGAGAAGGAAAGACAGAGAGAACCGCAATGTGTGGTTGCATCTCACAAGCCTTGCCCACACATCCCAGGCATGTGCCCTGACTGGGAATCGAACCGGGGACCCTTTGGTTCGCAGGCCAGTGCTCAGTCCACTGAGCCACACTAGCCAGGGCTGTAATCCGTTTTTTGACATCTCTTCTCCTACATTGTCCTGAGTTAATTTTAAGAAATTTAAAAACAACTCAGTGTGCTTTAAATGTCACACTCAAGGAAACCAAGTTCCCGTTTGGCTTCTCTGTGCAGATGGTGGATTTCCCAAACCAGAACTGATATCCTGGATTGAACAGGGGACAGAGGTCTTCAGGAAGTTAGGAGAACCACAGAAACCCGGAACCATAACTTGCAACCCCGCTGATCTGCATTTTGGCCCGGTTGTTGGGGGACAGCAGCTCTGGGGTAAGTATGAAGAATCATCCCGGTCCTTAATTAAGATGTCACAATCAGGTTTCTCGGTTCTGATTCTCCGAGCTTGTCTCCTTCTTCGGCTGGGCTGAGGCTTGCTCTCTGCTGTGTTCTAGAGGAAGGCAGTTATGCCTAGTGGTTAGGGGCGTGGGTTCCGGAAGGAGAGTGTGATGAGAGAGGACCAGAGACGAGGCCTTGCCGCCCGGCTTAGGGACCACTTGTGGGTCACGCAGAGCCTCGGCTCAATCAGGGCCGGCCAGGAACCCACTGCCGTCCCTCCTAGACTCCGGGGTGCCAGCACGTCACAGCGGGGTGAGCCTGACGGTCCTGGGGCCTGACAGTGGGGAGTGCGCACAGAGCAGGTGCGGCCTGCCAGGCCCGTGCTGAGCGCTCTGCACACGTGCGCCCCTGTAATTCGCCCGCAGTCTCACCGCCCCGTTTCTGCAGACGGACCTGAAGCCCAGAGAGATTAGCTTGACAGGCGCTGCCGTGGACACGTGGATTTGAACCCCGGCAGTCGGCCCCAGAGCTCCAGCCTGCCCCTGTGACCGGTCTTTCCCCCTCACTGCTGTCGTGCTAAGAGAGTCTGTTCGAGTTTCAGCAGCCGCGCACCGAATTGCTGGCCACGGAAGGGAGCCAAGGAAATGCGCCCCGAGCGCGGCTCAGCGGAAGCGGGTCCGCGGGCCAGCACAGGTCACTGTTATGGGTCCCGTCACTGGCGACGTGAGGCATTTAGTCATGCCGTAGACGGGAACTCTGACCGGGTTTTCGGTTTCGGTTTCGGTTTCAGGAAACCAGCAGGCGGGGAGTTCCCGGGAACCTGAGCGCCGTTTTCAGGTGGGGTCTCCCGAGAGCCCCCGTTCCTCTGAACCCTTACCAGGAAGGAGCGGAGACGTTCCCTTCGGGCCTGACCGAGGCGCCGCCCTCGTGAAGCCAGACGGGCGCGATCCACGGGCTCTGCCCTCAGCAGTCCACCGCTCCAGGGAGCCCCCGCCAAGAGAAGGAACCCCGAACCCGGGAGCTTGGGGTCCCCCCGGCTCCCAGGAAGCGCCCTCCAGGGAGGCCGCCCCGCCCCCTCGGCCTGTCTGCAGGGAAAGCTTTTGGAAGAATCGCCCCTTAGAGAAGCACCGCAGGATCCGCTGGAGGGACCAGCCGCGTGGGGCCTGGGAGAAGCCGGGCAAACCAGCCGACACGCAGCATCCGTGGAGCGCCCCTCGGGGACAGAGGTGCTCCCGATGTCACGAGTGTGGAAGGAGCTTCCGCCTGAAGCAGGATTTGCTGGGACATCTGCCCGCACATGCAGGGAGGAGCCCGCTGCTGAGTCCTGACTGTAACGTGTGCTTCCACCACAGGCCGGCCCTTCTCAGCCCCCACCTCCCGCACCTGGGGCAGAGGCCGGCCCAGCGCCCCAGGAGTGACAAGAGCTTCGTCCCCAACGACAGCTCGCAGGCCCCCCAGGGCCAGCCCAGCAGGGCAGGACCCGGTTCCCATAGAGAAGGCACTGGGGCCTTCGAGCCCAGCAGTGGTCACTCAGGGGAGAGGCCAGGCCCCTGGCCAGCTCGTGAGGAGCACTGCCACCAGATGGGGGGCATGGAGGTCACCCTCCAGCGCCGCCCCGCCAGGGAGAGGCCATTCTCTTGCACAGAATGCGACAAGTGCTTCTCTACCAGGGCCACGCTCGCCAGCCACGTCCGGGTGCACACGGGAGAAAAGCCCTTCCCATGCCTGCAGTGTGACAAGAGCTTCCGCCTGAGTGGCCTGCTGAAGGCCCACCAGCGCGTGCACAGTGGGGAGAGGCCCTTCTCCTGTAGGAAGTGTGGCAAGGGCTTCAGCAAGCAGTGTAAACTCGCCGAGCACGCCCGGGTGCACAGCGGGGAGAAGCCGTTCTGGTGTGGCGAGTGTGGCCGGGACTTCCGCCAGCGGGGACAGCTGCTGCGGCACCAGCGGCTGCACAGCGACGAGAAGCCCTTCCAGTGCCCCGAGTGCGAGCGGAGCTTCCGCCTGAAGAGCATGCTGAGAGCCCACCGGCTGCGACACAGCGGGGAGAGGCCGTTCTCCTGCGGCGAGTGCGGCCGCGGCTTCACCCACCAATGCAAGCTCCGGGAGCACCTGCGCGTGCACAGCGGGGAGAGGCCCTTCCGGTGCCCCGAGTGCGACAAGAGCTTCCGCCTGAAGGGCATCCTGAAGGCCCACCAGCGCACCCACAGCACGGAGAGGCCCTTCTCTTGTGCGCAGTGTGGCAAGGGCTTCACCAGGCAGTCCAAGCTCACGGAGCACCTGCGCGTGCACAGCGGCGAGAGGCCCTTCCGGTGCCCCGACTGCGACAGGAGTTTCCGCCTCAAGGGGCAGCTGCTGAGTCACCAGCGCCTGCACACGGGAGAGAGGCCCTTCCAGTGCCCCGAGTGCGGCAAGAGCTACCGCGTGAAGGCCGACATGAAGGCCCACCAGCTGCTGCACAGCGGGCAGCTGCCCTTCTCCTGTGAGTGCGGCAAAGGCTTTGCGAAGCAGTCAAAACTCGCCGAGCACATCCGGACACACACGGGGGAGAAGCCCTTCCAATGTCCCAAGTGCGACAAGAGTTTCCGCTTGAAGGCACAGCTGCTCAGCCACCAAGGCCTGCACACAGGGGAGAGGCCTTTCCGCTGCCCCGAGTGTGACAAAAACTTCCGGGAAAAGGGGCACATGCTCAGGCACCAGCGCATACACAGGCCCGAGAGGCCCTTTGCCTGTGGCGACTGCGGGAAGGGCTTCATCTACAAGTCTAAGCTGGCTGAGCACGCCCGAGTGCACACGAAATCCTGCCGGGCCCCAAGTGGGCCCGACATTCAGAAGCGGCTCAGCCAGCTGTTCGCGATGATCGAGGCCGACTGGAGCTGAGATGCC
>PVKM010015882.1:0-27446 GCA_004027735.1 Carollia perspicillata | reverse complement strand
GCACCTCTACTTTGTCCCTGTGCTAATGGAACTACCCATCACCCAAATCATGGACCCGTGGGACCTCAGAGAATACTAAATCCAAGAAAAAGTCAATGGTTTTTCAAACCAAGTTATGCCTATCTAAGAACTAACTGGTTGTGTGCCAGGGAACTTCCTAACGCCATAGGATTCGACTCTGGCATGATTTTCTGCCACACCAATTTGCCCCAAAATTTGTGAAGGAAAAATTCCTTTATTTCAACATCCCATTATCATGGAGTAAAGCACCACAGTTTGACTGGATTCTTGAACAAAAATATGATTCCGAAGAAAATTCTTCCTCGTGTTGACCTCTCAGAGCTCTGCCTCTTAAATTCCTTACAGAATATGTTCCTTCTCTTCTGTCATTCGGGATATATGCTTTGAAAAACTGGGAATCACTATGCCAGTCTCCACACTCTACAGATGAGGAAACTGAGGCCAGAGAGGGTAACTCATTTGTTCCAACTCAAAAATTAGCCAATTTAGAACTAACGATGATTTTGCTGCATAGCCTCCCCTTTTCCCATCACGTGCTCAATCTCCCTTATTAAACCACATGAAGGGCGATTATTCAGATTATTTTAAGGTTTAAAATGCAATAATCTAATCCCCCCAAATGACAAGACATGCATATCTTGAGTATTGATGATGGACACATCTAATCCATTTCTTCAATCTTTTTATAGAAAAAAGAAGAGGCAGGGGATGATGGGTTTTGGGGAGTGAACATGATTGTTTTCTTAAGTGCGCGTGTGCATTTGTGTGCACACCTTGCATGGGTGAATGTATAAACGTTTATGGGTCTAGGTGTCTGAGTTTGTCAGTAGACAAGCAGCAGAGTTGAAGAAATACAGCCCCAAATGTGGGGAGAACCAAAGCACATGTTTTCCAATATTGCAGTTTTGCACAATGTAATAGTCGTTGATATAACCGAAGTGTTGCTTGCCTAACCTTGGCCTTTTCCTTGGAAAAATCATTACTTTTTGAACATTTCCATCACTCATGTGAAAATATAGCTAAACATCTTTCCACTTGCAGCTGCCTGAAGTAATGGATTATGCCTTTGAACTTGCCAGTAAACTTCATGGTCCCAGTATAAATATCAAACTTGTTAAACTTGCTTTCCAAGGAAGCCATATAATGAAAAAGCTTATCTGTTTTGGGGGTAAGTTAATGCCTCAACTTTGCCTGAAAGCCAGATCCTGAGAAAATTTTGGCAGTAGAACACTTCCTGCCAGCTATCAGGGTCATCTCTGGCCAGGCCCGTAGGCTGGTTTTCCTGAGGTTTGAACTCGGCCACTTTCCTGGCTTCCACAAAGCTGGTCACTCTCTCCATGAGCATGGTGCCTTCCAATGCTTTTGTTCTTCCCCTTAAATGGGCACATCCAAGGACAGCAGAGGTCTGGCATCATGCAGATGCCAGAGCTACCACCGGGAGAAAAGAAAGAAGTCAATGAGGCAAGGTGTGAGGGAATTTTGGCCAGGAACCTCTAAAGTAACTGAGGTTGTCATGTAAACAATCAAGGAAACAAGACTTAGCTTGCTCATTCCCAGGCTTCAGGTCTGTGGGGACAAGGGGAATTTCTTGAATCTGGATTGCAATGGGATAGCTAGCAGTTTTCTTCTCAGTGGTGGAGAGAGAGAGGGAGGAGAGAGAGAGAGAGAGAGAGAGACTGAAAGTCTGCATTCAACAGACTGAGGAGTGGAAAGTAACAACGAAACCACTCCTCAGTGTCAAATTTCAGAGGTCAGAGAGGATTTTTTTAGCGTGGTGTTAGAACAGAAATATCATTACTGGTAAGACAATTGGCTAAAGAGCAATTGCCCTATAGATCTAGTCCTTGCAAATCTATTTGTCTAAAACTCCTTTTCATAACAAAATGCTCGCTTTATCCTCACATGGGCTGTTGAACTTAACAATCGCCGCTAGGTGCTGGCCCTTCGGGCCTCATCAAAAGTCCTCCATGGGAAGGTCAGGGAATTTTTGTTTCCCCTTTAGGTAGTCAAGAAATGATTGCTAATGAGAACCTTCTGGACTTATTTAGACACAAAACGTGTTTCCACAGTATGCCCCAGAGACAGGCTGTGGCTTTTAAAGCACTCTGTGGTACCAGGCAAAGGAGCGACTCAGCAAACAATTGCTGATAATCAGGCCAGCCCCTCGGAAGAAATGTTTCTACCTGGACCCGCTAATAAAGACACCAGACCTGTTGTTCCTTTCTTGTTTTTTTTTTTTAAACCACTTCTAGATCTGTGGCCAGCTGTATTGTAGTTAAATTTCAAAATACTCATTTGGCAGCTTTGTACAGTGGTACTATAACGTTTATAAAGCCCCTGTCGCTAGTTTGAAAGTGACATGCACAGATATGCACTTTAAAGGGGCGTAAAATGAACAAAATGCATTACCAAATGCAACACGCAGTATTAACCGCATTCTTATGAGTTTTGTATTTGATCCAATAAACCAGTGGTGCCAGATGTCAAATTAGCCTGTAAAGCTTCCCTTCCACTTCACCCATCCACTGTTACCACTCTCAAATACCAAGGTACAAAGGGGGCATCTTTCTTGAAAAAAAAACTCTAAAGGAGGTGTATAATATACAGCACATATAGCACACACATTTTCATTATATACCGTATGTTAATATATAGCCTATACCATCTATTACGCTATATATGACAGATATAAAATAGTTATAGTAATTAAAATTATTGAGGAAATTGAATGAGGTTCTCTCATTCCCAGTGTGACTTGCTTCATGTCGGAATGTTCACAAAAGCCAGGCCTGGCTGAGCAGGCCCCTTGGTCTCCGCTGTCTTCAGGTATTTGGTCAGGCAATGCCATTAGAACCAAACCAGGGTCATGCAATGTAGTGTAGGCTTTTATTTGCATCTTTAGGAAGAGTAGGTGCCTGTCTCATTAAACTCAAATTCGTGAGGATGCATGCCTATTGTTCATGACAGATACCTTAGAGGAGAGGCTGCTCAATAACAGAGCTGACTCAGAGGAAAGTAAATTAAAAACAGAGAACATTATTTCTGCAGCTGGTTCCAAGTGTGCCTGAAGCCTGGTCTTTCTTGAACTTTTCAAGAAAGAGTTAGTGAATCCTTTTCTTTGCCAAAACTAGTTCGAGTTAGACTTTCTCCCTTGCAACTGAAAGTATGCTGAACATATATACACATACATCTTTATTTAATAGGTACCAGTTAATTTCTCTCAATAATCTGTAAGATAAATGATATCTTATTTAATAGGTAAAAAATTTAAGACTCAAATAAAAAAACTAAGTTAACAACCTACTCAAGACCATATAACTAGTTAAGTCATGGAAGCAAGATCCTAGATTTTTTTTACGTGTTTATTGATTTTAGATATAGAAGAAAGAGGGAGAGAGAGAAAGAGAGAAACATCCATGTGAAAGAGTAACATCAACTGGTTGCCTCCCATAAGTACCCTGACCAGGGATTGAACCCGCAACCTGGTTATGTGCCCTGACTGTGAATCAAACCCTCAGCCTTTCAGTGTATGGGATGCCACTTCAACCAACTAAGCCACACAGGCCAGTGCCAAAGTCCTAGACTTTTAATAGAAACTCAAGGTTTTTAATATAAGTGTCTTTAAATGTGGATGTCTGTGGAAGGAAAAGTAGTTTAAGCAAGTTGTCAATAATTTAAATTTCAATATATGAAAACTCTTAAGTGTACTCTTAGTGGAAGAATCAAAGTAGACTTCAAAGGAAGGGGGATTTTAAAGAAGGCTGAATGTATATCCCTACTGAGTAGTGACCCTTGGAGAAAGCAAATGGTAAGCACTGACATCATTGAGGGCATGTGTGTGAATGCACTTAATCCTCCACCAAACGTCATAAGGTAGATACTATTATTATCCTCATTGTATAGCGCACAGAACTGAAGCACAGAGATTATACCACCTCCAAAGCTACCCAGGTCCTAGATGTGGGCAGATCTCCGCATTCGATTTGCACCTTAATGTATATGAAAAAACAGGAGATGAGTTCTTACTCCAGGAGATGTATTACCTGTGCTGACAGATACTTGTTAATTGCTTTGGCAGAATATTCCTCTAGAATCCTACAGTTTCTAAAATATGATTGGGTAAAATATGTGATCAAACAAATCATACATCTTTGAGACTTGATTCTAAAAGAAAATTGCTATGGTATAGAAGTGTATTATAAACAATTATTTTCCTGAGATATTTGGATGGGTAGCAATTATAATTATAATAGCACTCATCACTAAGAAGCCTATTTAGCAGCATCTGAAGTATTAGGATCTTCATGCTCTGGGAGAGAAGGGGAAATGATGTCAGACCTTTCTTGCAGCTTAACTGCCAAGATGCCACTGGAAATCAATTGATAACTACAGACAAAGTGCTACAGAATCCAACGTAGTCAACAGTTTTCAATAATTAGTTGATATGATTCTTAAAATTTCAGATTAAGTTCTGAAAATATAAGAGACAAAATTGGAGTATGAAAAGGAGTGTTGATAATCCACGTATCCAAGTTATTAATGAATCCCCTAACCTTCAAAGGGTTCATTGATAAGGGAGGGATCAAGATCATCTAAAACATATCACTTTAAGAAATATGGATTTGAGTGTTCTTGTTCTCCATCCATTTCCGGAGGGCTACGGCTGGTAGGCAGCTACGAAAAGCACTTTTCTAAGCCAGTCTTTCAGTAGTCTTATCTAACCTTACCCTAATTTTGCAGAAAAACTGAGCTGGCTTCTCCTTTGTGGGGAAGGTCAGGCAGAGAACATCTTAAGAGAGGATAAAAGAGGTGCTAAAGAAGCCAAGGGGATACGATTTTTTCAAAACCTACTTCCATGTGCTAAGAATAATATCCCATTATGGATGCCTGCTACTTTCAGGTCTTTTATGTAAAAATAGCCATTTTAGAGGAACTTATATAATGGTCACTCATTTTAACCTGCTTTGGGAGAGTCCTTCAGACCAGGCCCAGCTCTGTGACCACGGGTTCCCTGGACAGGGCCGAGAACACAGACCAGCTCGCGAAAATGCTTGTGACTGTGTTTTTCAATAGACCCTTCTACTTACGGGGGGTGTGCAGGTGAGATGTAAAGACACATTAACAAAGACTTTTTTAAATGTCTCCTTTAATTGTTCTGTGATAGGCTATAGTCAGTCTTCCAAAAGAAGAATTATTACTTCAGAAACGGAAGTAGACTTTTCTAGAAGACTTTTTTAAAATGTAAAACAACAACCTAGACTCCTGTATTATTTTCCTCTTGGCTCTGAGACATTTGTTGAATATGAAGAAATATACTACTTCAAAGTTCAGTTTATATCTCCCTTTCGTTAAGAATGGTCAAGCTAAGCCCTGGCTGGTGTAGCTCAGTGGATTGAGCACCGGTCTGTGAAGCGAAGGGTCGCGGTTCGATTCCCAGTCAGGGCACATGCCTGGGTTGCAGGCCAGGTCCCAGCAGGGGACACACAAGAGGCAACCATACACTGATATTTGTCTTCCTCTCTCCTTCCCTTCCCCTCTAAAAATAAATCAATAAAATCTTAAAAAAAAAAAGAATGGTCAAGCTAAAAAAAAAGCAAATTTATAATTCAATATAAATAAAAATATTGTTCTGTAAAACAGTTCACTTAAATAGGTCTTTATATGTCTAAAATATTTTATTTTTAGAAATACAATTTTCATGTCACCAGAAAAATATCTCATTATGTGAAGTGCATTTAAATGTTACTTCAATCAACTTTTATTGTTATTTTTTTAACTTCTATTTTACCCTATTCACTGACTGTACCAGAAAAAAACAGTATTTTATTGCCATCAAACCTTGATATTTGGTAGACATACACTCATACAAATACTTCACAAACCATAACAGGGAATAAAACTCAGAAACAGTGATAAAAAATAGCCATAACTATTCTACGTGTGCCTGTGTCAGGTTTTAGGCATTCCATAATTTGGTTCTCCTTCATTTACGTGGGTAGTGGAGGAGAGACTATAATTGTATTCAATTCACCGACGCTGAATTCAATCTTCCGTCCTAGATCATTAGCCGACCATTACTCATTAGCATTAAAAATGCTCTCCACTCTTACAATGGGTGTTCTTAGATTCTCCGACAGCTGGGATTTTATTAATTTGAAATTTAAGAATTTGTCTAATGCCCTTAGAAAATAAAGTTTAATAAAACTCTGCCCCACAAACGATAAATCAAGCATAGGTGATTATATTCATTTAAATAACTTGCCTTAATAATAACCTTCTAGTAAAAAATCAAAAGTACTTAGATTTGATTACTAATAGGGATCTCTACCTAATACACTGCAGATACTTAAAGGTAACTTACTTTAGACAATAACAACATATTAATGTGAAACAATTCTGGAACATGAAAGTAAATGATATAACAAAAGATCAATATCCTTGGAACACTTCTTGCCACCTATATTTTTGTTAGAAAAAACTTCATAAAAATTGTATTTGATTTTCCTTTTGATATTTCTTTATTCATTGAAAATGTATATTAACACTGTTTGTTTTCAGTTGCAAAATCAATCATCAATTTGATAACAATATTCTAAAACAAAAAAATTATGTTAAATGTCCACTTTTATTTACTAACTATAGTAGTATGTATTTATTCCTATTATTATAAAACTTGTTTTCTCATATATTATATTTGACTCTAATCATATTTCACATTATAAAATATTAATAAATGTTTCATTTTGGTTTTTGTCATATGCAGGCTTCAAAATAACAATCTTTCCCCTGTAATAATCATCATTCTTTGTTTGAAACACTCTTAAAATTAGCAGTAGCATTTAAAGATATATGAAAAATACTAAGCTATATAGCCTGTACCTCTATCTGGTAAGCTGTGTTACAGTTTTAGATTTCTTTGTTCTCAATTAAATTACCTGTTTTTAGAATTTATACAAGGTCTTTTATAAGTCAGCCAGAAGATACTGACAGATGTTCAACTCCTTTAAGCTTTTAAAACTCAAAAATAGATCATATTAATATTTCCTGGCTTTGAACATTCTGTGATCTTGTCCAAGAGTTTTGGCAATTTCTTCTGTCTTTAATTACAGGTAACTGTCTTTATACACAATGCTTTTTCATTTTGATTCCATAGCTTATCATGATTTTTAAAAGTTTTTATTTGAAAAATTGAACTTGAATCCTTAGTGAAAACTCAGCTGCACTTGGACACACCATTGCCAAAAATCTAATTAAGGAGACAAGAGAGGGAAAGTCACCTCTACTCACAGCTGATCTCACATGCGTGCAGTCAAAGATCACAACTTCACAGTCCCTCCCTGCCTGGCATCAAGAGCAACATGCGACCCACTATCTATCATTAATAGTGGAATTTTAAAAACACGAACAAACAAGACAAAAATACCTGGACTTCAGGCTCAACAATTTGTGTTTCCTCAAATTCTCTTAAAACCGCATATTCCTGTTTCAAAATGTTATGCACTTGTCAGGGCCTTTCTCTCTTCTGCCAGAAGGACCCCTCTGTCCCACAGTGTCCTTTAGTGCATTTTACTTCGGGGTTATTTATGCATCTATTTTATTTATTCCACTAGATTGTAATTGTTGAAGCCTGCGTCAGGGACTGTGTTTCCCCAGCCACATTTAGTCTGGCTTTCTGTGCCAACACATTCCAGCATCGCTCTGAGAATTTCATTAAAATGTATTCAGTATCCTTTATTGAACTAGCCAGCTTACAGAGTTATCAAACACAGGAATTAGTAAGAGCTCTTGTAATTATCAGGCCCCTCCACTGTATATGCAAGAGGAAATTCATTTTCTTACCTTCCAACATAGTTCCAATGAAGACGTTTTGTGTGGCCATTATTGCATGTGTAATAGATATGAAAAAGAGAAGAATCCATTTCTTTTTAAGGTAGCTGATAGCTAATGTTCAACTTAGTATCTCCTGAATAAATGGCTATAAATTGCAACATGCATGTGTCAGTTATCTATTGCTGTGTAACAAATTACCATAAAATTTAACAGCTTAAAACAACAAACATTAGCCCTGGCTAGCGTAGCTCAGTGGATTGAGTGCAGGACTGTGAACCAAAGGATTGTGGTTCGATTCCCAGTCAGGGCACATGCCTGGGTTGCAAGCCAGTTCCCAGCAGGGGATGCACCAGAGGCAACCATACATTGATATTTCTCTCCCTCTCTCCTTCCCTTCCCCTCTAAAGATAAATCAATAAAATCTTTAAAAAAAACAAACCAAAGAACAAACCTTAAGTGACAATTTAGTCAGCTAACTAAACTGATGCTTAGAGTGGTGTCTTTGGTTCAAGGCCCCTAATGATGTTGCCATCATGCTGTCTTCTGAGGCTGCAGTCACTTCAGGATGCAACTGAGTCCAAAGGATCTGTTTCCAGGCTCACACAGGTGGTTATTGGAAGGCTTCAGCTGTGCTCGGGGGTCTCAGTTTCTCATCATGCCCTGTGAGATGCTCTTAACATGACTGTTTACTTCCATCAACATGAGTGACCCAGAGTGAAAAAGAGAGATAGAGAGGGGAAAGGAGGGAGAGAGACGGGGAGACAGCAGAGAAGGGAGAGGAAAAGAGAGAGAAAAGGTGCCACGGTCTTCTTTTAGCAAGTTAATATCAGAAATGATAGAAAGTGCCCATCATTTCTTCCATATTCTATTTCTTAGAAGGAAATAAGGACAGCTCACACTCAGGGAGAGGGGGTTACACAAGGGTGTCTATAGTAGGAGAAAGAGATCATGGAGGGTCTTCTCAGAGGCTGCCTACTACAGCGTATATGAGACAAAACGTTGGCCTGCCAGGCCCTTTCCAGTGGATTTCACTTAGGAATTCAGTGCGCTGTAAATTCAGTTATCCATACATAGAATGACCCTCTTTTGAAGCTATTCATTAAATATTACGGCGAAGGTAACCTCACTCACATATTTGGTGGAGCTGGCTGTCACCTATTTTGTCTGAGACATTTTAGCTGCTACAACTCATCCTGTGACCTTTCTTCTTCTCCAGGGTGGCCTCAGTTCATGTCCTCCAAGGTAAGAGGGGAAACTGCAAGGCTTCTTGAGGTCCAGGCTTGGAACTTCCCCAGTGCCACTTCTGCCTCAGTCTACCGGTCCCAGTAAACCATGAGACCGGTTTGTTTAAGGAGTAGACCCAAATTCCTCATCCTCCCTGGAATGGATGTGCAGACAGTGCTGGCAAGAATGTCTGCCCATTAAATGATCTACCAGAGTCTTCCCTCTAGTCACAATATTTCATATTCATTTCACATAAATGAGATGTGAAAACGAAATGCCCCCCACCCCTGCCAATCCCATACATACCATGACGGCATCAGGCTTCAAGCCCATGATTTTTCTAACTGCCTCAAGTCTAACTGCCTCAAGTCTGGCTGCGTGCGAGGGTACTGGAGCATAGCTCCTTACATGTGGTTGCTTAATTCAAAGACTTGTGAGCCAGAAAGGCAAGTCATCTGCCACTCACGCAGCCAGCACACATGGTGAGCTCGTCACTGGCTCACCAGAGTACACACAGAAGGAACGGTAGACACGAGAGCCTGAATAGTCCACGGCAGCCTCCCTCGTGTGCTTGGCAGCTGGTGCTGGCTGTTGGCTAAGTTACTTTTTCCAAGTGCCCTCTTTCTCAAGGAAGCCAATTTGGCTTCTTTTTCACATCATGGTTTCAGGATTCCAAAAGGGCAAGAGAGAAAATTTCAAAGTTT
This sequence comes from Carollia perspicillata, assembly GCA_004027735.1. NCBI lineage: Eukaryota > Metazoa > Chordata > Mammalia > Chiroptera > Phyllostomidae > Carollia > Carollia perspicillata. Next base: position 17,667 of record PVKM010015882.1, on the reverse strand, counting down.
CTTGAGTTCTAAGTTCCAAAGGCACATATTGTGATTTCTGCCATGTTCTATTAGTTAGTGCAACTCACAAGGTAAATCTAAATTTAAGGAAATGGGAAATACTGGGGAGAAATTATTGTAGCCATCTTGGCAAATCATTGACCAAAGGAGGCTACTGTCCATTTCTACCCCAATTTAACATCTACAACATAAAACAAAACTGAAAGATTTTGCTTTAGCCATTTCTAGCAGTTAACCAGCATGTATCTTCAAAGTATTTCTACGTGTGTATTAGCCTAATTCTCTTCTCCACGGGGGAGCTGGCATAATTGCATGCACAAAGGAAGAGATACAAGGAGTTTAGAACACAGAGCCCAAGGAGAGGGAGAGTTGGAAGTGAGTATTTTCCCAACCTCACCATTCCATCTGACCGGGTCCTTGTCAATGGGTTTTAGGCAGCACTGCTTCATGATGCCTTAGACTCAGAGATGTGGGGGCAGGAGAAATCAATAGTTTTCTGGTAAATAAACCCATCAGAAATGGTTGACTGTAATGTTCAGGTCAAAAGAAACAAATGGAAAGTGGCTTAGCTTCCCAAATCTGAATAGTGATTGTATATGATAACTAGTTTCCAAGCTTGATTGACTTGCAGTATATTTTTTCAGCTTGATTAACATGAGTGTTTATTGAGGACCAAAATCCATAACAAAGACATTACATTGATAGTGTCTGTGTTTCTTATAGCCCTGGCCAGGTGGTTCAGTTGCTTGGAGCACTGTCCCATACACCAAATGTTGGAGGTTTGAGTCCCAGTGAGGGCACATACCTGGGTTGTGGTTCAATCCTTAGTTTGGGTGTGTGTAGGAGGCAACCAATCCATGTCTCTCTCTCACATCGATGTCTCTCTCTCTTCCTCACTTCCTTTTTCCATCTCTAAAATCAATAATTGTATCCTTGAGTGAGGATTAAAAAGTATTCTTACAAGATGATTTAGTAAAAACCTAAAATACTTAGTGCTATTCTCTAAAATGAATAGAAGAAACTCTTGTGTTGTAATTATTTGCAGTTGTCAATTATGGTGAGCCCTTTGATGCTGTTAAAAAAATCAAGAAACAAAAAGACTATGGCCTTTTTTTTACTAGTTTATTTTTTAACGTTTTAAACAATGTCTTGAGGATAGCTCAATGTGATAAAAAATCTTCCTACTTTGATGATTCAGTTTGTTTTTATTAATCACAAGACCAATATACTAGAAAAAAATGGAATATCGCTGTAGTTAGCACATTTCTTGGTACCTTGGAATTACCCACTGTGCTTTCAGGCCTGAAACTACCTTTTAAACAGAACACAGAACAGCTGGTGGACTGTGATGGCATCATTCTTCCTAGAATTAGAAAAGCCTAGAACTAATTGGGAGGGACAAATACAAAAAAAAAAAACATGGAAGTTTTGCCCTCCACATCTCCTGTCCCCACTCTCTCTCCAGTGTATTTTTCTGGGAAAGACTGGGGAATATAATATACTCAGCAAGAGCTCTGAGCTACAACCTGCAAGGGAGGGGCACTTAGAAACATAAGGCAACATGTTACAAGCACATAGCAAATAGAGTTTGGTAAAATCTTAAGCCATCTCTCAGAACGTGAGTCATTTCTTTCAGTGAGAAAAAGCAATGGGCACCAGGAAGGTGTTTGAGATCACGTGCAAGCTAGTACTGATGCAACCAGCAAAGTAGGAACCCCTTTGTTGGGGTTAGTAACCCCACCAACCACTGAGGGCAGTGTGCTGTCAGAGGAGCGCACTGCCATCAAGAGCTCCCCTGAATCCCCCAGCCGTCCCTGTATCCCCCTCTTCTGATGGTCTCTCACACTGTCCTGCGTCTGAATTAGAAAATCCCCAGCAGGTGGTCCTCCAGGTTGGTCCCACCACACCCTGCTTCTGCTTTTCCTTCTCCCAACCTTTCAGGACCTGAGAATTTATGAACTTGATGACAAAGTAATTCCTTTAAAAATGCAGAAGTTGAGCATACATAAATTTATACCTGTAGATTTTTTTCCAGCTTGCAGAAACATGTAGGTGATACCTGACAGTCCCTCCTGGGCCTGCAGACTGCTGCAGAAGATCGCCACCAGGTAGCCAGCCCGATGCCAGACATCCGGGAAGGGGGAGGGTATTTCCATTCCCTTCGAGGTGCAGATTGCTGGCTCTTTGTTTACTTTCTTTTCTTCCTTCTTCTCTTTTTTCTCTGTTGTTCTTTCTTTCAATTCATTTGATATTGATTGGTCACCTGCTATGCAGACTAGGAAGAAGAGATTCTGGTTCAATTGGTTTGGAACTCAAACTTCAAGGAAATTATATAGCTGAGTCTGTAAAAGCTCTGGACCCATAGTATCCAGGTTCAAATCCAGGCTGAGCCTCCTAGTCACTGTGCAAAAAAACTGGTACTAACTCAAGTGGGCTGTTGTGAGCACTGAACAAATATATAAAAACTTTTAACAGGGTCTGTTAAAAGTTTAGCTATTCTGATTGGCCTATTACTGAAAATTTTAACCTATTAGTCCAAATTTTGATAATCCCTAGGGCCAGGGAGGGACACAGACCTGAGCTGAGGAGATCACTTGCTGAGATTATAACACTAAACCACAAAATAATCATTCTTTCACTTTAAGATGTCATTTTTGTTCTTAGGTGGAAATAGAGACATGAGGTAGAAATTAAAGTGAGTTATAAGAATCCGTGTTTAAATTAGAGGGCTGTTATATGAGTGTGTTATTGTGAAATAACACCCATATAATCAAAATAGAGTATAGTAAGACTAATTGGAAGATGAGGTAGGGAAGTTCTAATACAGGGGGGAAAACTATTTTGAGGGGAAAGTATGTCTTTGTTGAAGCCAAACAAGAGTAGGGAGAGGTGTATGGTGGTGATCTACACAGAATGCCTTTTTTTCAGGCCAAAAAAGTGAGAGAGAGATTGGTAATCCCCAAGTGGGTGTGTGGCAAGGCTGGAAACTGCCCGTCATGGAGCTCAGGTTGGACACGGAAGCAGCAGTCAGATCACAAAAGAATTTCTCAAGTTGTATAACAGAGTTGGGACTTCACTGAGACAGCCATGGGGAGTCTGTACGGGTTTAAGCAGGACATTTATAAAGTTATTTTAAGTATTTATTCTTTAAACTTTCTCCACCATTTTCATTTCTCAATGGAGAACTCATATCTTTAATTTTTTCTAGATGATTGTATGGGGGGAGCGCAAAATGAAGGAAAGCAAAAGATCCATAACTAGTAAAGAGAGATATTTCTGTGTGCATATGTGTATATGTGTGTGTTTTAATAAGAACAGAACACAACCCTGCTTTTAAAACTTCTACCACGGCTCCACAAGCGATTTCTGTAGAAAGGTGAGCATTCTTTGATTTTTTTTTTTTTTTTGCCAGAAATAAGTCCAAGGGAGTTATTTCCAGTAAGACTGGAGAAGGAGAGCTCGGGTCCTCAATTCAAAAATGTAGAGAAATAAAAGAGTGTAAAGAAAGAGGAGAAAGCATTCTGCCTCTATTCCCCAATGAAACCTTCTCTTCCATCTTGGATTTGCTGTGCATTCTCTCTTACCCTTCCTCCCCAACACACACACACACACACACACACACACACACACACATCTTTGCTGTAAATGAAGCATCTGTAAAACATTTGGTTACCGGGAGAGTCAAACATATTGAGTCAAGTGACTGCCAAACAGCTTTATTTTTTGCTCTCATATCCTATCAGAGGGCCTTGTGATCATTCTGGGATGGTGAAGAGAAGCAGAAGGATTTAGGACCAAATATGAAGATGTCTCTTCACCTTTGAGCCATTTCTTACTCTTTTTCTGAAATACGCTGGGAAAGAGATGGAAATGGATCCCTTAAGAAAGGGCTAGAAAGATTTGTGGCAGTATACAAGAGGGTAGAAATGGATATTCAAAACATATCTGTTCAGTTTACATTTCATATGCTTTTCAAAAGGATAGAAAAAATCCTTTGAAAGAGAGAGGAGCATTCAAAATGGCCAAGAATTGTATAATTTTATCATAAAATTTGGGTGTCTCAGAAAGTGTGGAAACCCATGAGCTGGAAGAGGAGGAGGTGAAGAGCCTTCTTTTCTGTGTAACAATATTGGTTCCTTGTCTTCACTCCACATCACCACCCAGAGCAGGCAGGGACCCTACAGTCTCAAGGCAAAGACCCAGGAAAATTAATTGTGCTGCATTTAATATTTATTTAACATGTAAATGGCACCATTGATATCATCTTAATGTTTTTTTATTTTGTATTTGGATTATAAAATTACCTCTTGTACCTAGTTATCTCTCTAGTTACCTATTTATACAAATGTTTAAAGCTTCCACTTTAACCAAGCTCCCCTAACCCTAACTTGTCCATAAAAATCTAACATTATTCAACCTTGGATGATCTGTCATAATTGCTATGAGGTATCTAAGTTAATCTACATGGCTTTGTAAATATTCCCAAGCGTTCCAGTTAACCAGATTGTAAATTAAGTGTGTTTGAAGTGAAGAGTGCTGTATAGTTCTCTAATCTGCTTTGCTCCGCCTCTTCCCCGCCCCGCCCCCCAGACACAGTTACGTGGCATATCAGTGCAATCAGTGTACCGATGGGTAAATGTATCATAGCTTGTTCCGAGCCAGGGAGAAAGGACTGAAACCCTGCCCCTTTGGTCTCAACATCCTCATCCTCTTTTATCAAGGACTTTCTTGCAGTTTCTAGCAATACTGCGGGATTGGCGATCCCTTGGGAAAGAGCTGGTCTGTTCCAGCCCAATCATTTTACTCACGAGTTTCAAAGAAGCAAGAGGATCAGTGCAGTGTGGCGGAGTAGTGACTGCCAGCTCAGACTGACTCGGGGCTGCCCCGCCAAATCCTGGCTCTTTCGAGTGTTAGGTCCTGCCTGTAAAACGCTATGTTTTATTTGTTTTCAGTTCTATTCCTCTAACAACTCAAGTTGTGAGTCTGAAGTAGGCTACGTGTTAATTAGTTGGGTATATCTCAGAGGAGAGCTGAGCGAACCATTAAAGTATCAAGGATTTAAGTAAACACCAAGGGTACAGAGTAGTAGAATGGGAAGTCTGAACCCCAGGTGAGGAGATAGGCTAGTTATAAAAAATGTCTACTAATAGCTCAGAATAGTACTACCATTTCCTAGATTTCTGAGGATCCATTAAGTTTCAAATAAAATAGGTTCTGAAACATTTTATTCCTCATTCTGAGACACTTCTTTGTATATGACTTAATTAAAGTATGTGAAATAATAAGAATGCCAATAACATCAGACATGGTCATGCCCAAAAATAAATATAAAACAGCTTAAGCCAAGGACACATGCCTTTTAGATTACCTACTAGTTTTGGATTATTCTCACATTATTTCTCCTCATCAACACTAATGATCAAGGACTAATGGAATTAGCTGAAGGGAGATCATTGTATGTCAAAATAAATTCTTTCCATCTTCTATAACAAAGAGTAGACTCGAATGGCAACTCAATGAAAAGTAAAAATTGCAGAAAGCCACAATTACATTTCACTGAAAAAAGAAATGTAAATACTCATGCTTTGCACAACGAAGTCCAACTGCTTTTTTTAAAAAGTCATACATACATATACTTAAAAATTTAATTTTAAAACATAGTAATATAAATTACCTACCCCATATAACTGTTTTTATCTAACCCTTTCAGGTATCATCATTTCAAATATTTTGCTATCTCCATGGCACTGTTTGGAAATCAGTTCGGTATTACTATCAGGGCCATGTGTTTTGGATTTTCAAGAAGAGTTCTGACTTCTAGGGCAGTCCTGATTGCCAATATCCTGTCCTATTATTAGGCCATGTGTTCTATAATTTTTCAGTTTTCACTATTTTTGGTAAGGAAAATATTCACTGCGATTCCATTTAAGTTGTTCTGATAATAACTCATCATTGCCGTTCTCCCATGTTGGAAGTCCACTCAAGCAGAGTTGATTCCAAACCTCAGAGGCTTCCCCTGGGACAGGGAGTGGGACAACCTGAACATTCCAGTCTGTGTGGGGAAAATATGAGGTATCCATTTCAGCCCGTAACAACCTCGGAGACTCAGAATTCCACAGGGCAAGTGGAGCGGACGCAGAGCCATTTCCAAACTGAAGTTTCCCTTGTCCAAAGGCAGGTTGTCAGAATAGCTTTGCTCTTTCACTCACCCAGATCCCCGGGATGGTGTTAGAAGTCACTGGGGTCCCCCGGGGGGGAGGTTTATTACTCCTCTCTTCCCCCCCACCGTCCCTCATTTAAACTGCATAAAAGGGCTGCGATTCCAAACTCCATGGTTTGATAAATACAGTGCAGATGGAAAATGTAAGAGAGGTCAGAGTCAGTTGCCATTGGGCTGAGATTGTCCTATTTTCAGGAAAGTGAAAAAGATGACTCGGAAAATAGAAAACTATTGTTCCTGCAGAACCAAAGTTAAACTAACAACACTTCTTTAATAAGGAACAGAACTTGTCAGTGGTAAGAGGCTCATCTAGCAGTTCACATGACTTTAAATACTATTCAGCCACCCACATGTCATATGCAATATCAGTAGAGGTGAAAAATTGTGGCATCTGTTTTTCTTAATACATGTATGTGTATATGTCACTCTCTTGAGTCCATTTAAAAACTAACAAGTATAAGTTCACTGTAAGTAAATGAACGAAAATATATCCTTTTTACTCTTATTTAAATTTACTTATTTGTAAACTCTACCTGACTGCAAATCCACAATGCCAGACTTGAAATGCTTACTGGAGTTGGAGTGTTTTGCAATGATCTTAAACCTGGTTTGGCCTTGATGTACATCAGGGAGCAGCAATGTCGTTGGATGGGATCCTGGTGGCTGAATAATTATTTCCTCCATGAGTTAGGCATTTTCAAAGGTGCTCTAACTGCTATGGCATCCTCAAGTACCCGTTTAATAAGCTTCCACAAATTATCTCATGATCATGGACCCCACGAACAGGATTTATCTTGGACCATGGCTATGCAGCTGGTTACACAGCTGGGAAACTGGACGAAACGACAATCAATTCATTTTGGCCATTTCCATGATTATCAGTAATTGCTCCAGCTGCACTGATGTGCGGGGATCAATACTCATTGTAAAGATGGCAAAAATAGCCAGCATGGATACCCCTTCTCTTTTTATTTTACACATGTTGACCTGGCCATGTACAAACAGAACAATTCACTCAACCAACAGTGCCTAGCTTTTCATTCTCCCATTATGGAGTGACACAGTAGCAAATGACTATTAAAAATGAGGCAAAACAAAACCTTCTGGCAACTGGATGCCTTAATTAATGCAAAAATATAGTTAGTGGAAGGGCGTGCATGGATAAATGGAGAGGCTGGCCAAGTGACAGTGTTCCAACATCTGCCATGTTTAAATGCTCAATGTTGTGCCCAGCAAGGTCAGTTGATTCTTTGAACCTGCCCCAGAAAGAATTCCAAAAGTTGGAATTCTGAGAGAATGACTAACGAAGCCACCTCTTAGGAAGACTCCGAGGAATCCCCAAACTTACAGGATAATAAGAGATGCCAACTTACCTTTATCTTTGCAACTTTGGTCAAGGTACACTCCTGAGGGACCACTGTCCCCATTCCGTGTTCCCATCGATATGCTGCACAAAGTCCTCCGCGTTGGCATTCACGAGCGAGATGCCCACAGGCAGGTGCCGCCTCTAAACTGCGGAAGCCTGCAGAGACCACTGCCAGACTAGAGCTTTCAGATCTTTTTGTCGTGGTTGTTGTTGCCGGTGTTTTTTTTTTTTTTTTTTTTGGTCAAAATAACAAAAAGGACTCCTCACTGGCATCCTTGACATCTGCTGTGAGCACGCTCTTTTTGTATTTTGCATGTTTTAATTGTACTTTTCCCATTACCATTTAGTCCCCTTTTACCCACCCCTCCTGCTGTCACCACACTGTTGTCCATGTCCCTGAGTCCTTTTTTTTTTTGCTCCCTCCATCCACCCGCTAACCTTCCCTGTTTAACTGTCATCCTGCTCTCTATCTCTGAGTCTGTTTCTATTTTACTTGTTAGTTCAGTTTGTTCATTAGATTCCACATATGAGTGAAATCATATGGTTTTTGTCTTTCTCCGTCTTCTCTTTTGGAAAACCAGGGGGTTCTTCAAACACAACTCATTGTCTCTGATTTAAGAACTCTATGGTGCGTTGATGGGAGACTGAATTTCTAATAGCAGATTTTTTGAAGTTAGACGAATGGTAGAATGAATGAATGATAGCATAAATGTAACAAAGAGTATATTCTCTACAGGAAGAAATAGCATAACTAAAACCTCTTTTTAACATAAAACATAGATTCCCATTCATGATCATGATTGTTTTTTAAAGAGCTAACGGATGCTTGGCCATACCAAGCCAACCTTCTTTTTCTAAATTGCCTGTACTTTCCAACACTTAGCTGCTAATTTGCTTCTTTTTTTCTCTGAGTAGGTTCCCCATCAGCACTAGTTTGGGGTTTTAACTGTTACCTGGACTTAATGTAGAGTGGAAGAGAATCACTTTATCACCCTAGGTTTCAGTTATTTCATTAATAACAAAGATTAAGCCTGATCTTCTCTAGATGCTGGGAGATCTTTGTCCAGAAATTGCTTATAATGTGGGGATAGTAATTCATTTCGTGTTAAGAGCTCTTGAGACTTGGCTCTTCCCTGCTCCTTGTCTCCTGGTCATAATGGAAATTTCCTTCTATGATCAAATGGAAGTTGTATCATGCTGAGTATTCTCAGCAAATTGTTATCTGATTCAATTTAACAAGGATGCAATTGATTATAACAGAAATACATAATATTATTCTCCATTATTACATAAAACTTTCCTATGACTTGCTTTCACATATATTATCACACTTTTGTCCTCACAAAACATTATAACCTTGCCGATCAGATAATGCTCTGTGATTCTGGCCCTTACAGCGTTCAGGCTTCCAATGTCCAGGCTGGCTGTAGCGTTTCTTTAGTTTAGCATTTTCAGAAAAGCCGATGTATGGCTCCAGTCATAAATCCAAGAAGGAGGAGCAGATTCTCAGCAAAGGGCAATGGGCAGCAGGGGCTGGGGACTGGGACTACACCTGGGTTCTAGTCCTGGCACTGCCTCTGAAGAGGTTTGGGGAGAAAGCAGAATCCCTCCAGGTTTCAGTTTCCTCTGCTCCGAAATGAAGGTGTCTGTTCAGTTGAGCCAGGCCTCCCTTCCAGCTCTGTGGTTCTTTGGATATGAGAGCAGAGCATCATGTAAATGCTAAATACTAAATTTTCTAATTATTTCATATACTGATAATAATTTAAAATTAATGTTGATGACTCCCATTGTGTCTGAATCCTTGTTTTGCTTCATACAACTCTAGCTGGGTGAGCCACAAAAACCTCACAAGTTCAGGCTGGTCTTGCCAGGATGTGGAAAGTTCTTTGCATCTGAAAAATCTCCATGCTATTAAATATGTTTTTAACACAATATTAAAGATTCCATTCACTCTATTCCATTTAATTCTTCCCGTAACTCTCTAGCATGAGTATTCACATTCTTACTTACATACTGGGAAACAGAGACTCAGAGGATTCGGATTATTTGACAAAAGTAGCTCTGCTAATGGGTGAGAGATTTAGCATTTAAACTTCTGTGTACTTATTTCAAAGCCAGTGTTCTTTATAAGTACCTAACATTGCTTCTAAGAAATTGAATGGAACACATACGCACACATATGCACACACATATGCAAACAAGTGTGTGCCACAGAAAATGTGTCTGCATAAAAGTGAATGAATGCACGACTGAGGGGTGGATTACCCAAATGCATACAGGTGACAGCATTCTTCTGAGTGGCCATGACCCACGCTGGTTCCAAAGTGTCTGAACCAAGTTTTATGGGCAAAATCCTGGCCTTCAATGGACAAGGAGTCATTCCAAATCGGTCTCCTTGACAAAAGAGCTTCTGATTGGCTGCCAACGGGTTTCCTGCCTGGGGTGTTTTTTCATGCCCTTCACTTCCAAGCAATAGACCACAAATAGAGAGGCAAGAACTGTTACATTTTCAAAATATCTGCCACACATGGGGGACCCACATAAGGGTGGACAGAATGTGGAACGTGTCACTTTGAGAGGGTCGTTCGAAGATGGTAACTGATTTATTTGCAATCTGGTGGCTTCACTAAAACAGAATGTCCTTTTCAAACAAAGACTACCTCTTCAGTAGGAAACGGGGGTTTTCTTTAAAAGAGTGCCTCTCAGCACAAACACTGTTATCCCATAAGTAACCAGCCCCAGGGTTGCTCATTCAGGCAACCAGGGCGGGGAAATCAGATGGCCTTATAAGTGTACATGTCGCACTAAAATCCTCCTAGAATACAGTCCCTATACCGAGCAGTTATAAGCCATACACTGACCAGAAACATATCTATCTTTCTGTCTTGTGACACGGCTACCATTTCTTTTCTTTAAGAAGAAAGCCTAGTTTCATTTGGAAGTTATTACCCCTTAGATGACCAAATCCTGCCCCGAGATGCCTAATATTTACTTTGCCTTTGAAGCATAATGGTTAAAGTTATTTTGCCATCTGCATGATTTTTTTAAACTTCTTAAACCCTGTCCAGTTATGACAGAGACCAAGATTCCACAATGTAAATGTGCCTCATTAATCAACTCTATTATTTGGGGGAGTAATGAACATTTTGCTATTTGACATCTGGTAGTGATTTATAGTAACAGAAACAGGAATTCCTAGTTTACAAAAGTGCACATGTATGATTTGATTTCTTTTGGTGTATTAAAAAAATCCCCCTGCTGCTTTTCTTGGCCAAAAAAAAAAAAAAATTAGAGGGAGCAGGGAAGCTCTCTGGGTAGGGTTAGACTGTAAACTAACTAACCAGCTTAGAGGAAAATGTTGTGTGAGCTATGTAATGTGTAAAATCTGGTGTTTATGTAGCTCTTGAGCTGGCTCAAGACCAGTTACTAGTGAGTGATATCTAAACATAAAATAATTTCTACATAAACTGTGGGTTTGTAAAAATGTAAGCACTATATTTCTGTGTAGTCTGAAAGAAGCTATTCTTTGAAATAGATTATTAGTGTAAGGCATGATTCCACCCACTGTATTTTTGTGAGTTTTTCTTTTCTTTTTCTTTTTTCTTGGAAGACTGATTAGGAACTTGGGCCTTTACCAAAAAGTCAACATGTACTTATAAAAATCTTGATATGCGATACACTGACTAAAGTGAAGTTTATGATTTACTTCAAGTTGACTTTGCTACTGTGCAATGAAAGCTTTAAATAAATGCATAATCATTAGGAATGTGTAGTCTCCAACGAAGCCATTAGTGCCCAGGCAGGCTTCTTGGTGGTATCCCCTTACAAACAAGACTGATGCTATGTTAATGATTAAATATATATGAAAAAAATCACTCGGCTGGAGGCAGAAAGAAAAATGAGATTAGAAAAGATTTTCAAATTATGGGAATTAAGCATTAATGGGTGGTTGTTTAGATTTAAGAAACGCAATATGGTCTTCTGCAGCGGGCTATAGAATTAGGTATTTATCCCTTTTAACAGATTCCACATGTAATAAATGGACACGTCAGTCGTGCAGTTATGATGCTCTTATGAAGCATGCTTTCAAGGCTTCTTTGCATATTCAGGCCTCTTCGGGATCCTCTTGTCAGACTCACTCCTGGGCGTTCAAAGACGTCTTTGACATCTAAAGAAAGGCCAATTGAAACCAGAAGGCAAAAAAAGTAGGGTTGGGTGATTGGGTGGTGTTGGTAACAAGACTTGCCACCCAGACAGGACCCAGATTTTGAATCTAAATAACAAATCCAGGGTTTCTCTCCAGTTCCTACTCATAGCCTACTAAATGAAGTCAGAGCGGGTAACATATGTCCAGCTTTGGAAATATATTAGTGTTCTGGAAAGAGAACGGTTTCCTGCTATATCAGTCGTGACTGTCGCAAATGATGGAATTAAGACTCAAAATGGCTTCAGAAAGAAAATTAATGTATTGTCTCACCAAATAAAAATTCCAGGTGTATAGTTGGCCTCAGGTGCAATGGAATTTGGAATTCATACGTTTTCCTCATGAATCAGTTTCTTGCCATCAATTCGCTCTGCCTTCTGCAGTGCTGGCTTCCTCTTCAAGCTCCATGTGGAGCTTCTCAGTAGCTCCAGGCTTGTATGCAGCACACGTTTCACACCCAGGCAAGCTTGGGCTTCTGTCCTGCATGTGTACTTCGCATGGGCCCAAATTTCACAACCACAGAGAAATCTAATGTTACCAAAGACACGGGTGTTTCCATCACTTGCATTCCTACACTTAGCTTGGAACAATGCAACTTATAACCTCAACATCTGCTCTGTGACTAATTCTATTCGAGCCCCAGGGAAATGCTTCTCCCTATTACCTCAAAACAATTAGCAATTGCTTCCAAAGGCTGTGGGTTGCCAAGTTGCTGACACAGGAGGTGGGCGCTGCCTTGGAGTGCAAGGACTCTTTGAGCAGTGGAAGCACTTAGGTAAGAAGAAAAAAAATTCATTAGCTTGTCAAATCCTTTCAAAGAACAGCAATGCAATAGTGTCTCCCATAATGAGGTGGCCTGTTCAGGTGGTTCTGAGTGTCCATTTTCTGGTATTTCTTTGTATTCCAATACAGGAATTAACACAATATTCACAATAGCTTAATATAGTGGCTGAGAAATATTTTGCAACATTAAGCAATTCAATTGTTCTTAAATTTGTACATATTTAGGTCAAGATAAAATATAAATAAAGCATAATGGAAATTCTTTACATTGGCTAATGGATGGAAATTAAATGCTAGACTAGTAATCTTGTTTTTATGAAAACATATAATAAGATTTAACTATATTTCAAAAAGTTAAACAAAAGTTAGCTTTATTTAAATGCACTTATTTAAAAATTGTTGGCAAGTTAATTGCAATAAATTTTTTATTCTTTAATTTTGATAGGTATTTGAATATTTTAGAAAAAAATTGGAAAATTTAATAAAATTGTTTTTATTCTATTTTAATTTTTATTTCGAAGGAAAACACACTCATTAAATATATAAAATATACATTGATATATTTTGATTAAAGTACACATTGATTATAATCACATTTTATACTTAGCCTTTTAAATTATTGAAAGTAAATGAAGACTGTGTTTTACAGAAAAAATGTAGTACTGAACATTTTTAATCTTTATCATTCTGCCAGCATATGAGTCAAGGTAGATGGCTACAACATATTTTATTTAAGCATTTGTTATATTGAAATATAATTTTAAAATATGTTTATTATGTGAGTCTCCATTTGCATTGTTAGCGCAGGCTCCGCAGGTGTTCAGGGAGGGTCTCTCATAGAATTTCAACACTAAGTTTTACACACTAAAGAAAATGTGAGATTTTCTTAACACATAATTTTAGAAAAAAATTAATTTGGCTGAAAGGTGATGATATACACATTAAACTTTGCTTTTAGGTACCACTTGGAAAGATTTACTTTTGGTTAATAAAAGCTTTGCTTTTTGCTATGGAGATGTGAAAATAAATATTAGGAACAAAAGTGCTAAAGATATTTCCTTCATCCTAATGGTTTCACTCACAAGTCTTCCTGCAGTTCGTTCCCTGCTCTTGTGTAGACACAGCACCAATAGCTAGATGTTTGTGTTACACCTAATCGGGTTATCTCTAAGTGTAAAAGTGGATAATCATCATTTAGAAATACAATTCAGCAAGGTATCTGCTTGTCAGTAGTATGTAGTCAAAACAGCTTCAAAGGGCTCAAAATCAAGTAGAGGTTGACTCATAATTATAATACCATTTAACACTTTAAAAAAGTTTTCATATTTTCAAAATGCTATGCTATCCTATGCAAGTCCTTAATAGCATTTACATTTCATTAGGTGTGATAAGTAATCAGAGATGATTTAAAGTACACCATTTAGTACAGAGACTGGAGCGTCCACAGATCCTGTGTCCTTGGTGGGTCTTGGAAAAAATCCCCTGCGGATACCGAGGGAATCAAGTGTATGGGCTAAAATTTGGTCAGTGGGGAGCAATCCTGTCCCATAGGTGTCTTACCTGCCCATTTCCAAACCCTGGTCTTGAGAAGAAAGCAAAGGTTTGGGCTGAAACCACTCACGTAATGTTCTGTTGAAGATGAAACTTAGGCGGTGGGTTTTTCATTCACATCACTCCCATAGAGGCTTTTCCAATTTGCTTTCCGCCTCCCATTTGATCCTTCCAGACAGAGGATTCTGGGGCTGCTTCCAGATCTCACACCGAGAATGCACTGTCAACCATTTTGTTCTCCTATACAGTTAGCCAACCACCAACATGATTTAGATGAAGAAACAACAAATGTTTATTTGGCCTTAGGCTTTAAATGTCTTTACAATTTTATTCTGAAAATACCAAAGCGGGGCGCTTCATACAATACATATAAACTAAAATGACAATATGCTTTTTTTTGCCAATTGATTTATATTTTCCTTAATTTTCTTGGTCTGCTATACTTTCTGCTGGTCAAGGGAACAAAGTTCTTTCCTTAGGCCTTAGCTGGTTAACATAGTTGCCATAAAGGTGAGTATCAGAACGCTCACCTAATGCGTGCCCATCACTCTGCTGACACCAGATATGAAAGTTTGACCTTGGACTCTGTAATGCAAAGTACTGAACTAAGTGTTCATTATTAGACCACAGAAGTGTTTATTAAAAGGATGAGGTGATAGAACAACAGAAGCCTCAAGTGCATGTTTATAAAGTAGGTGACCTCATGCCAATGTACTTCATTTCTCAGATTGGTCTGAGCTATTCTCTAGACAGCCACCACCAGCCTCCTGCCTTCTCCTGTCTGGGGGAGTGTGGCGTTTTGGATATGTGTGGGTTCAAAGCCAGTCACAGCAAGGACTGGTAAACACCAACTAAGCAACTGCCCGAGAGGAGTGACAGCCCCCAGTCAGTTGTGAGTGGGGTTACCCTGAAGGGTAGACCCATTACAGTGCAGGTTACCCTGAAACACTTCCAGGACACCCTAGTGTGTGCCCGAAATGACTCTCTTCACTCAAGCATATTTTAGAGGGAAAATCTCCCATTAATTAATTCAATTTATTTCACAACATAAGAATATGACTGTGATGAATCAAAGTTCATCAGTTGTGATGCACCTACTGTATCAAAAAAGCCTCTGGCAACTGCCTCGCCCACAATACCTGTTCAATGAATGATTGCCCCTGTCATGGTTATTGTTGTTAGAGGAACACTGGGATGTCTCAACCAGTTTCAGGGAATTGGGTGGGTACTGACTCACAAAAGTGGGTGGAAGGGTGTAAAATAGGCAATCTGCTTTGGCTAACATAAATTCTTACACAGTACTTCTAGGTTTACTTTTGAATTCTCAGTCTTTCTTCAGTTCGGAAAATCCCTTAGTCCCTACCCCTCTGTCCACTCCATAACACACACCCAAGACAAACTCTCTATTAGCCTAGGTCTCGGCCATCACCCTGAAACGTCCTTGGATCCAGAACATGTTCCTGGATCCTTCAGTCCTCTGAAATAATCTCAGAAGCATCTCACTCCCAAAGGGTATGAGGGATGCACAACCCCACCATTGCACACTCCGTCTGGTCAGGTCATCCCACCGAACCCAGCCATGCCAGAACTACACGGAGCAAGTTTAGATCGGTGCCCTTGATTTCGTACCAGATATACACAATTCAGTGGAAAACAAAACCCATCTTTAATATCAGTAGACACATAGCTAGGGAATTGTTTTCTCAGGGGTGTGAGCCTCTGACCTATTTAGGTAGGAGATAAGTAAACAAATGATGAAAGAAAAGTCTCCTCCCCAGGCCTGGAGGCTATCTGAGTGACAAGCTCTGTGCACTGCCTGTGAAGAGCGGGTGGGGGAAGGAAGGGGGGAGATTGAGGAGAGGGAGGGCTGCTCACCTTATACTCAGTGCTGGAGACCTAGCATCGGCGTTGATGTTGCTCTGATGCTTTGGGTTCAGTTATGGGCCTTATTTATCCTAGCTTCCATCAGCTGCAGATCAATTTCTAAATTGTTCTGGGAAAGCCACATAATGAAAACTTGTCAGTGAAGAAAAATGACTCGCGTCAGTTGTAGCCTGACTCGTGACCATTTACTAGTGGGGGTTTAATGTTCTTTGGGTCTCCCTTAGTGGAGTATTATATACACCACGTTCCTAATGTGCATGGTGGTGTGAATTAGCTTTTTGAAACTGCAGGAGAGCCTATAATTTAGGGACTCAGGGCCATAACCACAGCAAAGAAAAGGATTTGGGTCAAAAATAGAATAGTTCAAAAATACCATTGGAAGCACTTTTACCTAGGATGAAGCTTTTGCCAAAAGCAAGAGCAGCCAGTATGTTCTTAATGCCTCCTTAGAGAACATTAAATTCAGAAGTATGGTTTTGAATTTGTCGATATGATACATAAAACCCAACATTCTATGACTATAATTAAATCATTTTAAAACCTCAATCTAAAACATAACAATACTTTCTTCAAATAATTTTGTTCTCTGTAAAGGATATGAACACTTTAATAGTAGACATTTGGAAATTCTGTGTTTGAGGTCATGGGGATGTTCTGCTGGTAGACAGGCACATTTTTTTAAAGGTACAATTCCATTGTATACAAATGAAGTTATTTCTGACTCCACCTAAGCAGGTGACAAGAAAATGTTGGAGAAGTTTATGTGAATGGGGTGGGGATGTGTTTCATGCATCTGCTCTCATAATTACCGAAACATATGAAAACCAAATCAGTTGCTTGCACGGTTTTTCAATGGCAGAATCGGAAGGCAGGGCTGGAAAATTCAAGTGCCTTCTTGAATAATAAAAAGTCATAAATCTAAGGTCTTCTACTAGGAGAAAAATAAATATAAGGAAGAAATATAAGAAGGTTACAAATTTGATCTTCAGCTGGATAAAAAAAAAATAAAATCCTCTAAGTAATGGTAGACCTTGAGACTTCTGTGTCCTCAAATTTTTTTGGACCAGGTTATTCCTACTGGTTACATCACACCAAAATCAATTGTAATTCTGTGTTTAGGAGAATTAATTGTAGTATCTTCCAAACTGGCTTCCTAATATTTCCTCTCTTCTTATAGAATTTTCAACATAATTACCTCGGATTATACCTTTCTACTGCTCCCCACCATCCAGCCTCCTTACTTCAACCTGTAGTATCTGATCTAACCTCATCTGTCTCTCGAAGCCTAACTCCCATCCCCTTCCTCCTCAGTCTTTGGGCTTTAGCTATCCTAGACCTTGAAATGTTCCTAACAAATGTCATGCTATTTTACACTTGCTTTTTTTCTCTGCCTTAAATGTTCTTCCTCAAGCATTTTCATATGGCCTCCTTACTTCATTTAAGCCTTGGCCCAATTGTGAATTTCTCAGAGATGCTTTCATTGATTGGCTTCCTATAGAGAAAACCACCCCACCCTACTCTCTAACACCTCATTATTGTTTATTCGACTATAAATATGTGTGCTCTTCAACATTGTATTTATCTTCATTAGAATGTCAAGTTCTGGAATGGAAGAATCTTCTCAGTCTTATTTTTATACACTGCTGTTATTTCACTGGT
>PVKM010015881.1:0-27437 GCA_004027735.1 Carollia perspicillata | reverse complement strand
GATGAACTTCTGACAGAAGGTCTCAATGTTTTGTTAAATCTCTTTCGGTAAAATTCACATGACAACATTAACCATTAGCCATTGTCAGTATGCAATTCAGTTGCCCTTGTGCCTTCACAGTGTTGTGCCATCGAATGCAGAGCATTTTCATTACCCCAAAGGGAAGCCCTGTACCCAGGTATGTGTGCATGTGCGGGTGCTCAGGTGAGCTCGCCTGGGTGAGCACCTCCGCTCCCCTGTGTGGCTGCTCCCTGCCCCTCCCCGACCACGCCAACCTCCCTCACCTGCAGTGGAGACCCTTGCTTGACAGGGTGTTTTGGGGACCTTAGACACATGCACAGCAGAACCGCACACAAGGTCGCAGCATTATGATAACGGAAAGTCATGGATGACCTGAATTTCGGGTGTGTTCAGTCACACATGGGGTGCTCGTGCAGTCATTAAGATAGTGTGGTGGACCTGTGTTGTGGGAAGGGACAACAATGTGCTGCAGTTAGGGCCCCAGAGCAGGCTGTGACGTGAGCCCCATGGAACATTCATCATGTTTAAGTTCCTGTGTGAGTGCACAGAAGGCCCTGGTCCCCCAGACTGGGGGTCAGCCTTTGTAGGTTCTCTTTATCTATATTTCCCAGTGTTTATACACTGAACAGGCCCTGATTTTGTAGCTTCTGCTGTTGTTTTCGTGGAAGATGTCCATGAAGTAGGATCGTTTCTCAAAGGCCTGAGTGGCTGAGGCCACTATGTCTGGCTCTAGGTCATTTTGAAGGCCCTCACCACCTGATCACTTGGGATACTGTGGGGCGGTGCATTTCCACCCCCTCACGCCCTGTGGCCTCCTTTAGCGTCACACAGGTACTACCTTGGGGGCTGTGTGGCCACCCTGCACCACCCATGGGCTGTCCATGTGTGTGTCTAGAGAAGCATGTCCTACACCCGAGGCAGAAATGGCGTTAATCTTAGGTTATTAGGAAGCACTTTCAAGAACTATGAAGGCCATGCTGACCAACACCTGAGCGATGAATCCACTGTGCACAGGAGCTGTGACGTGGCCATCTAGTAACTGTGGTCTTTCTCAAAGTCACTTATTTTTGAAAGCGAGGTGCCTTAGACTGACCACCCTCTCTGAAGGGGCCTTGCCCTGGTTTTTCGTTACCAGTGATCACGGCTTTCATGTCTCTCTGTGCCTCTGCGTGCTGTTGACTGGATTTTCAGGGGCTTGAGGCTATCAGGCAGCCCCATCGTCTGCTCTGGGTCTCTTTGGTAGTGCGTTGGCCTGGCACCTGGTGGGACCCCAGCAACAAGGGCCTGGCCTGGGCAGCACCATGGACAGCAGTGCCCAGCAGCTATGGTGGTGGCCCGGTCAGCTGTGGGAGTCTTTGGGCTCTCACCTCGCTTGGACGTGGTTTCAGGTGGAGGTCAGTGCAGCAGAGCTTTGTTGGTGTCAGCTTGGGCCTGCCCAGCCCTGCCCACAGTGGCCTGGTGACAAGGCCCCCAAGCCCTCATTCCCTGAGGCCTCTGAGGCTGGTGATCCAAGGAGAGCCTTTCTGGCCCTGTCTGCTGCTCACCTGTGGTCAGCCCAGGTTTCCAGGATAAGGGTCCATGTCATCCCAGTGGTGCTTTGCTCCTTTGCAGTCCCTTAGGATGGCACTGATACAGTGTGAGGAAATAGAAAAACCCAGGGGAGCTGGGGTGAGGGGAGGCCAGGTGACTGGGTGGAGTGGACTGACCACAGCCAGAGGTTAGCCTCAGCACCAGCCCTGTGGGCCCAGCTGCCCAAGCAGCAGAGAGGTCCGTGGGCTCTCCAGAGAGGCTGCTGTGGCCACGTTATGCAACACATAACTCATGGAAAGCCCCTTCCTCCAAATGGCACTTGGCCCCACCCAGGTAGCCTTGTCACTTGCTGGTTTCTCTATCTTGTGCCTCTGTATGTCCAGGCTTGGCTGCCCACTGGGGGACTGACCCCTGGCCACCATAGGCATTGGGTAGCAGGGCTTCACACAGCACATTTTGGACGAGGCACAGTCAGCTATTCTCTGCAGAGGCTGCTCTGGCTCAGGTGGCTTCACCAGGAAGTCACGTGCTGCCGGAGGCCAGGGGAGCCCATGGGACGCTGCTCTGCAGACAGAAAAGGCACATGCCCCATCCACTCTCCTGACCACCACCAAGGAGGGGATGTGTGATTGGCCTGAATTCGGGGGCCTTCGGATAGGAGTTCTTGGACCCCATGGATGGGAACTGAAAACTTCCTAAGCTTAAGAGTTGAGACACTAAGGGGAAAAGCAGGGAAAGAGGAAGGGAGATGTGAACCACACTGGTTGGCTGTCCTCCAGAGAAAACCCTCCCTGGCACATGGCTCCCCACTCAGTGCACAGTGTTCACATGTCTCTCACTCTGTGGCTCTTCTCCTGCTGTGGCCCTCTGTGGCCACCAAGAGGGCAGCCTGCTGGATGATCAGACTCGAGTTAGTGTTTATGCTGCAGTCCCCAGGTCTGACCTAGAGGCACCCACGCTCTGCAGAGAGGGTGTGAATCTCAGTTCCTACAGCAGAAACAGCTGATGGGGTCAAGTGTGACCAGGAAAGTTGGAGCCAGCTCCTTGGCCACCGTGAGCTGTTGTAGCAGGAGGTCAAGGACAGCCATGAGCTGACTGCTTTTTCACTGAGGGGCTGTGACAGGAAGTGTCCTAGTCAAAACTGAGGACCACGTAAAACGATCCCAAGTGCAGGTGGGGAAGGGTGCTGCTGCCCGTCAGCCCGTCCCTTCTGAGGCGCCCCCTCACCTTATTCTCAGGGTCTTCACAGTGCCCACCCCCACAACTGGCAGTGGGCGGGTCCACAGGACTGCGCTCTGTGAGGTACCTTGGGCTCTGTCTTTACCATGTCAACCAGGGAGGTCCCGAGGTCCTGGGTGGGTGGTCTTCCTCAGTTTGGCCTGGGCTGAGCAAGAGCGTGCCTTTTTGTTCAGTCAGGACATCTCTGATAGCTGAGAAAATGAGAGTGTGTTTGGGCTCCATGGGAGGTATGTGCTTCACTTCTTTCTTCTGTTCTCACCAGAGGACTAGCAGGTTTAACCTCTGGAAGTCCAGAAAGATAGTCCGGAACAGCAGGACACAGAACAAAATAATGATTCAGAAGTGTTGGGGTCTGTGTCCGATGACATAGTGCCGTGAAGACGCCAATGGGTGGTGTGTGGTGTGTGTGGGGTGTGGGGTATCTGCTGTTGTGGGTGTGGTGTATAGTATGGGTATATTCCCATGCAGCGGCGATATCAAAGTTGTGTGTCAGGTGGGGCGGGAAGGAGGGTGTTTTCCTTCACTCTCACTGTTGGGCCTGACCAGTTTGGCTGCATGGCAGTGGTGGGCAGGGGGCTCGGTGAGGGGGGATGAGCCTGCTGGTGTCTGCTGTTGCTGGCTCCTGTGGGCCCCTGGCCTGGCTGCTGCCGCCTTCTGTCAGTGGGGGTGCGGGGCCTCCACTGTGCTGTGATTGCGGCCCTGGGGTCCTCACCGGCAGGCTTGGCACACTTTCTCTTAAGAAGCATGGAGGAATGGCTCTGTGCCATTGGCAGACAAGACGGCACTATTGTTTCATTTCTCTAAGTATGAAGTATGTAGGGTGGGACTCGGTCTCCGGTAGGAAGGGGTGTTTCCCAGAAGGCCTGGCCCCAAGCAGACATTCCTCGAATTTGGATGGATGGGCAGCTGAAGGTGGATGGCTCTGACTCCCTCTGGGGGGAAGAGAGCTGTCCCCAGACAGGGCACTTTGTCCACACAAGGAGACAGTAGGGGTGTTCATGGGGAGCCCACTTCAATTGTGCCCATTTCAACCCAGAAGGAAACAGGAAGTGCCCGGAGTTTTGTCCCAGTTTTTTTAACCGATCTGATCTTCCAAGAGATCAGAATTTGGACTAGAAAATACACATTGTCCCTTTTGCACATATTTCAAACTGGGTGAAAAGAACACTTGGCTTTTATTAATGGAGATGAGCGCAGACCCTGCCTTGAGGGGAGGAGTGGGGCGAGGGTGGGCAGCCCCCAGGTGCAGGAGTTGGCAGTCCAGCCCCTCTGCTCCTGAGGAATCCATATAGATCCCATGGCCCAGCACAGTGCCAGGGAGATCCGCACGCAGCGCCTGGGAGAGCATCGGACTTCAGTAGCTGCAGATCACCCGTGTCCTAGGAAACGTGGTGAGTTTATGCCTCGCACCCTTTATTGTGGCATATGTCATCTTGATGACGCTCTGCCTTCGACCAAGCATGCTTGCTGACTATTGCACAGACTCACGGCTTTGTCATCGGGCATTGTTTCAACCTGATTTCATGGTAGATTTGCTTCAGACACACTTGCAGATTCATTCGCTCGCCGCTGTGGGCGATTTTCAGGTTCAGTGGTGGAACCTTTTCAGTGTACTTTGATCTCACAGATTCCAAGATCTTTCAGTTTGCTCTCACACTTTAGCGATAGTTTGGTTGCATCTATTTTAGGTTCTAAAGATTATCCGAACTTGAAGAATTGCTCTGTTTTAAATTCTATAAAATCTGAAGCCAGGTCCAACTTTTAGATATCCATCTTTTGTAGGAAATCTTTTTTTTCCCCCACTACTCCTGTCTGGCTCTTGGAGCATACTTTGAGTCTAAAGTTTTAAATCTTCTTGAAATACAGGCAGTCTTTCTTCACTTTTTATCTTTTTGTTTCTCTCTTGCATCCTCTCCATTGCCTCTTCTGGAAACCCTAACAGATAATATTGTGTCCCCACTTGTGTTTTCCACGTCACTTAAATTTTCTGATTATTGTCACTTGTTCACCTCTCTCTTCTAAGATCAGCAACAATTCCTTGATGTCACTTTCCAGATTGTGGGACTTTAATTTTGGGCCATGTTTTTTCTGTTAGTTGGCTCTTTTATCTGCATGTTGGTTTTATCTGTGAATCACATTTTTGTAGTAACATTACCTTCCTGTGTTCTCCCCCACCTGCCAGTACCCTGGTCTTGTGTTATAAATGTGAGATTTTCTCAGGTCTCCCTGAGATTCTCAGGGAGAATAAGCTTGGGGCCACTGTGTGCCCATGTCCACCTTGTGCCACACCCGGAGAACCAGAGCGGATGACCAAAAGCAGTGGACAGCAGCCAAAATCTGCCCTCAGGAAAATTCCCAAGAGAATTCACAACTCATAAGAAAGAGTCTTAGGATATTTCCAACATCTCTTTCTATTCCCAAAGAAACACATTTATGCCGGCTATATTTTTTGGTGCATTTTATTCTGAAGGGACAGCAAAGGGCTCTGCACAGTGCACGCTGTGGCAGTTTTCTAAAAGTCCCCCTGCAGCGGCTGTGAAGTGCTCCTCGCCTCATCTCCGACACCCGCAAACACTCTGCAGGCTCTCTGACGCCCAGTCCTTTCCTTTTCCGGTGGCTCCTGCCTCCCTGACTGGGCCACGGTTCCCTCCCAGCTGCTACACCTGGGTGACACCAGGTATGGGCCTTTCCCTGTCCCCAGGGGAGGAATAGCACAGAACTCTCTGGAAACGTAGTCTCTGGTTCTGTTCTTAAAGGGCACTTAAAACAGGCAGAATTCTCAGATGATTTTTATCGAATAAAAGCATCACTTTATGACACCAGCAGAGTTTGCTTTTCCACATTCCCTCAGTTTCCCCAGGGATGGGGACCTCGCACTGATGTGGGTTTTCATCTCGTACTGATGGGTCTTCTGACGTGTCCGTGCACATTTATAAACATGCCGCAAACCTGTGTATAAAGCTACCCCTGCCTGGTCCGTGTTCCTGATCGTCTTGGCCTGGTCACCTTCTGCCTCGCTGTCAGCTGGCCCCTGGCCACGAGGGCTGGTAGCTGCCAGAACCTGGGGTTCTGGTGGGTGGGTGCCCCTTCCAGCTCCTCGACCGTATGGTGCACACACCCGTGAAGAGCTGTTTTCCACAGCTGCACTGTGGCTGTGGCCTGGTCGGTCTCTGCAGGATTTCCTTTGATTCTCCACTGGAGGGCCCGCTGCTGGCTCCAGACTCAGCCCCAGCCCTGCCACTTCTGCTACCAAGAGTGGTCCCAGACAATGCCAGCCTGTGGATTCCCACCCCTAGGGTCTCCCCAGCCATGTGGGGTGGTGGTCAGGAGGCGCATGGCCTACCATACTCCCCTCCTTAGTTTTGCAGATGGACCGCTGTGGTGGGGGCCAGAGATGGGTCCTCTCAGACCCCGTGGCCAGCAGGACAAAGCGGACATTGCTGCCTTTCTCACCTGTCCAGAGTGAACCGCTGGTGGAAGCCCCTCCACAAATACCAGGTGACATCCTGGGCCATGTGTATGACCTTGGCTGTACCCACATTTTGCATTTGTATTCCCATGCTGCCACATGAGTGGAAGTACATCACCTGTTCAGTGCCCTTTTACTGGAGCAGCACCTGCCTACTGTCTAGAGTGAGGGGCTTTGAAAACACCCCTCCAGAGAGGACTCCTGGTACCTGCTTGAGACCTACCTCTCCTCCTGCACTCTGTCCTCTACGCTGAGCCACCTGCAGGGGTTGATTCCTACTCCCCACTTTTCACCCCACACGCCCCCATTGTCACGGTGCCCCCCAAACATGTGCGTCCCCCGTGTGGCTCACTGTCTCCGGGTCCTGGCTAGAAGTGCATGTGCTTACACAGGAGCATCTGCCCCTCACCTGCAGACTGGCTACAAGAGGGTGGCGAGGGGGTCCCGGGTGGGGAGCAGAGAGCCGTGGGGACAGGGAGGAGGTGGAGATCCGGGCCACTGCAGCTTTCCCAGGAATGCACAGGGTTCGATCTGTGTTGTCCAGTGAAGAAGAGTGAGTTTAGTAAGAACTTCAAAAGAATGCTAACGTGTTTACAATGTACAGTTGAATTTTGCTTCCCCCAAGCCTCTGTCCAGGGGGTGCTGTGGAACCTTGTCCCCCACCGCAGAGCTTTCCACGTCAGCCCCTAACGTGGCTCACTCATTTCAGGTCTGAGATCCGCCCTGGGTGGCTGTGCTCTCTGGTGTGCGCAAGGAAACACCTGCCTTTATATCTCAGTGGTTTGCATCAGGGCAGCTTGAGGTTTTGTGTTTCTTCTTCAGTCCTCTTACAACATCAGCCCATTTGCAGGCCAGCACCCCCCTTAGGAGCACCATGGACTGTGTGTGAGTTTCCCCTGGCTGCTGCCAGAACAAGTACACAGAACGGGTGGCTTGAACACAGAAATTTATTCTGGGGCCAGAAGTCTGTGACCAAGGTGTGGGCAGGGCTGCACTCCCTCTGAAGGCTCCATCCAGGGAGGATTCACTCCAGGCCTCTCTCACAGTCTGGTGGCCTCAGGTGTCCCTTGCCTTGTAGATGGTGGCCTCGTCTGTGTCCTCACATGGTCGTCACTCTGTGCACGTCTGTGTCCTCATGTCTTCTTATAAGGATACTAGTCATATGGATTAGGACCCACCCTGACGGCCTCATCCTAACTTGGTCATTTACAAAGACCCAGTTTCCAAATAAGATCACACTTGCAGGTCCTGAGGGTTAGGACCTCAGCGTCTTTGCGGGGACTCGGTTCAGCCCGTAACTGTTGGTTTTGCCTATGTGCTTGATTATGACCCATTATCTTTATTCTCTTTGCACCCAGAACTCAGCCCTGTTTTGGCCCCATGTTCTTTGTCCAGTGGTCACCCTGACCTCGAATCTGCTTTATGGTGCAGCAAGGAGTTCCGGCTCACGTGCACTCCCTGCCTGCAGCTGCCCTGGTCCTCCCCAACCCCTAGGTAGCTCAGGGTCCATTCTGTGCTGCCCCTCCCACTTGTCCTAAGTGGTGGATGTAGTGGTTTAGGCTGTCACTGAAACACAATTTCCAGTCCAGTTTTCTAGCACCAGAAACCCCCCTCTCCCACAAGTGACATCTCTCAGGCCTCAGCAGCTGCACTTGGGCTCTATGCTCTGACCACTGAGGAGGGGCCTGCAGGGGCCGCAGCCCCTGGCCCTGGGGTAGGCAGGGTGGGCTCCCCCAGTGGCAACAAGGCAGGAACCACACAGGTAGACCTCTGTACAGGGCAGAGGTCAACGTCCGGTACTGGCTGACCCTCTGAGTCAGTGCTTCTCTTGGCTGTCTGATCCCTACGGTCCATTGTGAGGAAAGCCCTAGAATCACATGGAACTTCATTCACTCTGGGCATCCTGTGCCGTGGCCAGAGGCAAAATGAACTCGGGCATGTGGTGGAGAAGTTCCCAGTGAGGACACTGAAGCTGGCGTCTCTAGCATGTCTGGTTCTGACTCCAGGGCTGGCCCGGGACGGGGAGATTGGACGTGACTGTGGCAGTGGGAAGCCTGCTGTGGGCCCTGCTCTCCGCCTCTTCCTGTTGCAAACAGGACAAGAGGTTAATCGTGTGACGAGGGCGTGTCCTGGGCTGGCGCCCTCTGTGCTGTTTGTTTACCAAACACAGATTGTTGCTAGGAACCTTCCTGCCTGTTCTCAGAACAGCTCCTGTGAGCCCTCAGGGCTGGTCAGGCGGCTCCCGAGTTGTAATGAAAGTGTGATCACGAACCCCCTTCTTTTTTCTCTTTCTTACAAAGTTGGACCTCAGATAAAGCTGCCTCTGAAAGTGAAAGTAGGGAACTTGAGGACATGGCATCCACCCTGCAACCTTTCCATTCCAGGGACTCAGCCTACCCTCAGTGAAGGTCACTGAGCATGAATGGGCCAGGTCGCCTTGGGCAAAAAACGGCCAACTTTCGCTCAGCAATCATTCCAGTGGGTGATCCGCACGCTGAGGGGCTGACTCAGACCTACTTGAGTGCTGTGCGCTGGCCCAGGTGTTAGGACAGACGATGGGGCGGATTCCCCCTCAGATGAGGTGCAAAGAGGACTTGTTTGTTCTTGGTGAGGACGGCTTCCTGTCTGCGGCAGCTATGAGCAGCCTTGCCCACTGCGTGTAGGCAGGACACTACCCTAGAACCTCAGGGTCCCTTCCCTCACCTCTTTGTTACCAGGAGACACGCTGCAAGAGACGGCCTGTCCACAGCCGGAAGATTTGGGACGGCTCAGGAAATTGGGCACAAGTAGCTCTGCGGGGCTGGCCAGGCAGGCCCAGGTCAGGTGACCCAGCCCCTCCACTTTGGGACTGAGGATCCTAGTGTGGACTGTGATGTCCCCACACTCCCTGGCAGTGGTCTTGTGTGTGAGCCGAGTGCAGACATGGGGGCAAAGGTTTGGGTCCCAGCTTCACCTGCTGCCCAGGAGGAGGCCCTACCCAGCCAGCCACCCACCCTGCTGGCTACCCCTGGCACCACCACCCTGCCCACCGGTTTCTGACAAAGGCCACTCCACTCATGCTCTGCGGAGGAAGGGGCTGCCCCTGGGTCACAGCGCCACTTCCTGCTGTGCCTCATTGTCCTGGACTGGCTGTCACCTCCTGTGTCCTGCCACTCAGGACATGCTCCTGTTACCCCAGTAACCACACAAACAGTGTTCCTCAGGCTTCAGGGACCAGGTGCAGGAGGACCAGCGTGCCAGGACCTTATTAGTATTACCAGCTGTGACAGTGAGGCCTGGCCCAGCCTCTGGCTACCTGCCCCGCTGCCCCACACCCCGTATAGGAGCCTGGCGTCAGTCTGCTCAACAGCAGAGTAGGGGAGACTTAGGCCTTATGCCCAGCCTCACAGGGTCTGGTGGCCACAGGAAGGGCCTGGGTGTCACCTTGTCCCCTACATAGCACCCAAGGGGTCTGGTCAGTCCTGTCCCCCACGTATATGCCCCAGAGCATGGCTGGTTCTCAGCCATTTCCCCACCCCTACTTCCCAGCACCTCCTGGCTCAGGCCCACCCCTGGCCCAGGCACCAGCTTCTCTATCTGACCCTCCTGGGGCCTCCCTCTCACCCGCCCTCCTTAGGCTGTCTCAGGGCTCCCCTACCCAGGTGGGCCCCAGGGCTTGGGTCTGCCCTCACTGCCAGGATTCCAGAGGACAAGGGAGGAGTGAGCAGCTTTGGCCAGAGCCAGCCTCCACTCAGGCTTGTTGCACAGTGTGGATGTTTGTGACCAGACCCTCATCAAGACAGGACCGCACATAGGAGCCCAAGCCCCAGAGCCCCCGGGCGGCTCCACGCAGAAGCCGACCTTGCAGGTAGAGTGGCAGACCAGGCAGAGCCTGAGAAGGGGTTCCACGGGACGGAGCCATAATCCTACCTCTCTGTTTGGAGCCTGCCCTGTTTGCTGACCCTTCTTAAAATCTCTGGAGCCTTTTGCATATGGTGGTGAGTCAGATGACGCCCTCCCAGCCACAGAGAAGGAAATCCTGCAGGCAGGCAGCCTTTCCCGCCATGCCCAGGCTGCCCTCGTCCTTCTGGAGATGGGCCTGTAAACCCCGAACCCTTCCTTCCCTCCTGGCGCAGAACTCGTTCCTGGGAAGCAGGGCAGGGCTGATGGGAGGCCACGCTAGTGCTTCCGCCCCCTTCTGTTTGGTTTCCATGGGGATGGTGTGTTGGTCCCCAGGGGAGAAGAGGCGGAGAGGTGGGATGTGAGGGCTTGATTTTACCTCTGAGCCCTGCAGGGAGTGAGAGCTGGAGAAGGCCCAAGGGGTCCTGGTGGAGAGAGAGAAAGCGCCCACTCACGCCACAGCTCATTGGCTGTTTGAGTCCTCCCTCCCTCTCTCCCTCCCTGTTTTGTTTCTTGGTGATACACTTTAGTCCTAATGCCACCCATGCTTTCAGCAGATGGTCTTGGCCGCCCAAAGAACCCCACCCCCACCCCCAACCTTCAGCGTGTGGCTTGGTTCCCACCTGTGCACACAGGCCTTCCCCTCACTGAAGCGTGTGGGGGCCACACCCTTAGTGAGCAACTGTTTGCCTGTGTGGAGCCACGGCTTCCATTTGAAAGCCTCCCTCCAGCAGGCCCCGTTTTGTCCTTCCTGGAGGGAGGGATGGGGGCAACAGAGGCCTCCCTGGGTCCCTGCCACTAGCCAGGCCCATAGCTCCTGGCCAAGCACCAGGGCCAGGATACCCGTGCTGTGCTGACCAGGCCTAGGGCTAAGTTGTTCCTTGACACCAGCCCGCCCCCACAGAGTGACTGATGGAGTTTTCTCTTTTCATCTCGTCCTGCCCTTAGTGTCTGTCCCTACTGATCTAGCCAAAGCGAGTGCTAGACACCAGAACCACCACAGTCAACCACTGCCTCCTTTCCACCAATCCGAGCGCCGTCATGTCGCTGAGGATCAGTATCGCTCTCTGTGTGAGGTCACCATGAGTGCTGGGGTGTGGGGCCAGGCGACACCAATGGCCCTGCGCCCACTCGGTGGACAGCCAAACTGAATTCTCCAGCCCATTGTGAGGGCCCCTGTGGTGCTGTTTCCTCATAGAAGCAGATGCTGTTTTCATGCCGCTGACTGGTGCTGTGGCCCTCAGACACAGTCCTCACCCCCAGCCCCGTGTGGATCAAGGCGCAGGACAGCACTGTCTTGGGGGTTCTCAGATGAGCCCCTACTGCCACCTGGTCACAGGGCTCATCAGACCCCGGGGTCTCTAGCAACCCTGGGGACTAAGTGTGTGGCCTGTGCATGAGGCCCAGCGGCTTGGGGTGGGCACCTAGCCTGGCCTCCAGGCCTTGAACCTGGAGCCACATAGCAGATGTGGCCAAGGGAGGGTGCCACACCACAGGGACATGGCCTTCTCTGACTTGGGCTGCTGCTACCTGTTTCTCCCAGCACCCAGGCAGAGGTGGCTCTGACCCCATCCCTCACCTGCCCAGGCTGCTAGCAGGCTGCTGCTCCTAAATTTCTCCCTCCACAAGCACAAAAGCCAAACATTGTAGCGCCTGCAACAAGTACATCGCTGGCTTTGACCATGACTGCAAAAGGCTCCACATCTGCACCGGGAGCAGGAGTTACTGGTAAGGGGGCTGGGAGGAGGGAGGGGGAGGAAAGAAGGGGACCCAGAAGGGAGTCTGTGGACTGGGGGTCTCATGGGTTAGGGCTGGGGCACCCTGGCCGGTGAGGGGTTGTGTCTCACCCCCCAGCGCAGCAGCGCTCAGCGTCCCTCTGGTCTCCTGCCTGATTATGAAACATGTTTGGATGGCGCTGTCCCTGGACATGCTGTGTCAAGCCCATCTTCCCAAAGAAAATCGCTGGAGACCCTCATTGGATTGACGAGGCACAGCCTGTCCATAGGACACAAAGTGGGCTGATGTGCCCTTGGCCTGCTGGCCTGGGCCCCTGTGCCTTCTGCCCACCAGTCCCCAAGCACAGAGGATGTGGGCTGGGGTCTGTGCCAGGGGTAGGCATCCAGCCATGACAGGAGGCATTTCCTCTATGTGATCTGGGTACAGGGCCAGTGGGGTTTACCAGGGCTGTCTGTCAGCTCTGCTGTCCTTGGAGGGCTGCAGGTCTCTAGGAGCAACACAAGTGCTCTCCCCCTCGCCCATGCCAAACCCGGGAAGGGAAGGCCTTTGCTGGCACGACGCGGGGCATCCCAGCTGCAGAGAGGGGGCTCCATAGCTTACCTACCTTGGGCAGCAAGTGCCCAGAGGTCCCACCACCAAGCAGGGGAGACCGCATGAAAGACGCAGCACTTGTTCCCCCTGCCTCCTCTGCTATAGAGGAGGAGGCCCACGAGGCCAGGGGGCAGGGTGGACCCCCAGTCCTCACACTAGCGTGGCTCCCTGTCCCTCCACACACCTCCTTAAGGCTGGCTGGTGACCTTGAGGTCTGAGGTTTGATTAGCTGCTGGGGAAATAGGCGAGGGTGTGTGGCCCTGCCCACAAGGAGGACAGAGTGGGCCAGGCTGTCCTCACAGCTGGCGATCACAGCTGCGGACACAGGGCAGGCTGAGCTGGGTGTTCCCAGTGGGGCCCTGAGTCCCAGGAGTCCTACCCACAACCTCTGGCAGGGTTGGCAGGGCAGAGCACATGCCCAGCGCACAGCCAGGAAAGGTCTGCGTTCCTCAGTGAGGAGCGTGCAGATGGGAAGGGGCAGTCTGTGAACAAAGACTGGGGGACGGGGTCGGGGTGAGAGCAGGGCCATCACTGGCCCTGAGTCATGGGGACTGTCCTGAGCATTGGCATCTGTCCTGAGTTGCCTCCTGTCCCTTCAACTGTAGGGCAGAGAAAGCCAGAGAGAGCAACATCATTTAGAATATAATTTGGCTAAAGTTATATGTAACAGAAGCCCCGAGAGAGGCATGACTTGCACAGTCAGGAGAAGAGAAGAAAGGGAATGGCATCAGGTTAAATGACAGAACTGTGGTGCAAAAAAATACAGGAATCAAGGAGGGGACAATTCTTTGTAGATGTTTGAGGGGAGAGGACAATGACAAGCATGGCCATTTGGTTGGACCCCCACCATCACCCTGTCCTCGGGACCCACCTCTTGCACCAGGTGAGAGGGTATTTCTGCCAGGACAGCAGGACCACGATGACCCTGATCAGTCTCTCCGAATCTCTGGGGCTCCTGGAGAACAGAACCAAACGTGGGGGCCATGCCCTGTGTCCTCTACAGCGGTGGGGTCATGGGCCCAGGCTCTGGAGCTGCCAGGAGAGAGAAATAGGATCCACAGGCAGGACCAGGACATCATGAACATACGGCAGGGGAATTGAGAGAAACACAGACCAGAAATCCCACCAATGAAAACATTCATTCAATGCAGTGGCAGGGTGGCTACCAGCCAGACCTGCTGCAGGAGGACTGGTGGCCCTCATGCTCACACAGTGGTGGCACAAGGCGTGCCCTGTCTTGTCCTTGGACAGGGCAGGGTGTGACTTCCCCCAGCCCATGAAGCCTGCCTTTGGAAGTCAGGGCGGTCACTCCTCCAACCTCCGAGAGAAGATAGCACCTGGAGGAGCTGGGTCAATGGCTCTAATGAGGGACATCCGCAGCCGAGCCAGAGAAGGGCAAGAAACAGTGCCCAAGGCCCGGGTTGCCGAGGCTCTTCCCAAAGCTTCTGAGCGCACTGGTGGGGGTGGGAAGAGTAGTGGGGTGATGGGACCAGAGACAAATTTGGGAAACAGCACCCCAGCAGCAGAGTGTGTGATGGACAGTCTGGAGTAGCGAGCTGGGCAGGCG
Source organism: Carollia perspicillata (assembly GCA_004027735.1). NCBI lineage: Eukaryota > Metazoa > Chordata > Mammalia > Chiroptera > Phyllostomidae > Carollia > Carollia perspicillata. Next base: position 13,404 of record PVKM010015881.1, on the reverse strand, counting down.
TGCCAGGCTGGAACCTGTGGCAGCCATTCAGGACACACATGACGAGTTCACAGTGACGAAGGAGGGGACAAGGAGAATTCAAAATCCACAGGACATTAGGGCCGACCACAGATTGGAGGACGGAGCTGCGGAACCCTAACTCAGACCACCAGGAGGGCAGCGGTGCCGCAGTCACCGCGGGTGGGACCCGCGGGAGGAGACCCCTGAGGGGGCGCAGCACACTGGGTGCAGGGCTGCTCTTAGATGTCTATCTTAGAGCATTTGGACATCGGAGAAGAGATTTCCAGGAAAAAAGTTGGGATATTAGTTAAAGTAAATACAGCCACTTAAACAACATGTTTGTTCCCTCCCAGAGTCTGTGGGTCAGGAGTCCAGCACAGCCGAGCTGGGTCCTCAGGCCCCGGACCTTTGGAGAGCCTTCCATCGGTGCTGGCCCGTGGTCCCATCTGACTGGGGAGGAGCCCCCCCCGGGGCTCAGCACCAGCTCGTTGGTAGGGTCAGTCCTGGGGAGTCGTTGGACAGTGGTGTCCTCTTGTTCCTGTCATGTGCATGTTCCCGCATGATGGAGCGTCTTGAAACACAGCAGTGGAGCAAAAGAGGGCGAAAGAGAGGGCAGCCAGATGGAAGCAGCCCCTCTGACCCAGTCGTGGAAGTGGCGTCCCGTCGCCGCCTTCTCTGGGCGTCGCTAGAACCAGCCCGCACTGCAGAGCCTGGAGTGCACAGGCATGAACGCCTGCGGTGGGCACCGCCGGGGACAGTGGCAGCTGTTAGCAGGCGGGTGCTCCGTTTTAAAGCTTGAGACAGGAACGTCATCCTGATGAGTCGTCGGAACATAAGTGGGAGTGGAACAGCGGCAAGGATGGAGGATGAGATCTCCTGGGAAGACGGGAGAGGAGGAGAGTGCCCACAGCGAAGGTGTGAGGGAAAGACGCCTGCAGGGAGAATGGAAGAGAACGCCTCCTGGCCGACAGAGAGCCAGAGCAGGACTCTGCACCTGCCCCCAGCTAATGTCAGAGGAGACGACGTGGACGGCCTTTCAACGCACCCACTTCTCACTCTGGCCTCCAAGTTCCTAGCCTGTGAGGTTTCCCTCGACTTTATCGCTACGTCAGCATTAAATTTTTTATGTGAAACTTAGAATGAGTGTGAGCTCTTCCAGTCATGCTTTACACACTGATGTTGATGGTATTTGTACAGACCCATGCAAAAGAATGAATGTTTCCACTAGAATATACACAAATGCAAGTTTATGACCTCCAACTGTGAACCCAGGTTCAGAGGGAATGTCGACGAATGCAGTGTGAGCCAGGTGGCGTTACTCAGGAGAGATACCGTCTAAGTCAGGCCCAAATGCAACAAGAACAGAAGCACTGGTCGAGATTGCCCGGGGAAGGGGACGGGGTGCTGCTCCACAGGGCTCCCCACAACCCGGGTGAGCAGCCGGAGGGTATCACTGGGGTGTGTGAGGCAACCAGCCCCTCCTCCTGCTCCCCAAGCTGCAAATAGGCTTCTGTGGGTGGCCCTTTTCACTTTCCAGAAATAATTATAAACCATCTGTTCTTGTGTTTGTTAGTTTTTAGGGAAAGAGAAATGGAAAATTCGGCCCCTCCGTGGAAGCACAGGGCTGAAAGAGGCACAGAACCCGTCCTCCCTGACACTGGTTTTCTACGGGCACACGTCTCAGACGCTCTTGCAGCGACCTGGGGGGCTCCTGCCACACGCTGGAGCCGGTGTCAGCTTGATAAAAGGGTGCCGGGCTCGGCGCTCGCCATAGGTCTGTGTTTACCTCATGGGCTGTGAGACAGGAAGGGTGGCGGCCCCTCCAGGCCTCAGGCAGGGGTGAGGAGCTGCTGTTGCCCGAGGCCAGGTGGGCTCTGGAATGGCTGTCCAGCAGCTCCCCAGCGCTCCAGGTTAGGACCCAGCCCCCAACTTCCTGGGGTGAAGCCCTGGGGGCTGGGGCAGGTGTGCACAGTGAAGGGCTGGTAGCTGTCCTTTTCCTGCTTTCTCCTTCCCAGTGTCCAACAGGAAGAGTACATTTGATCATGTGACATGGGGCCCCAAGCAGCAAAGGTCAAAAGCCTCATCAAGAAACCAGAATCTGATCAAATACAAGGATTGCCGCAGGTACAGATGTCGCTGTGCTTCATCGTTCCTGTTCATCCAGAGCTGGGACAAGGCCCAAGGTCGCCTTGTGGCTAGGACCGCTTAGTCACCGTCTTTTGCTTCTGTGCGGGCATGGCCCTGTGTGGGCAATGTGGTGCGTGTGTGACTGTGAGTGTGTGTGGTGTGCATGTTTGTGTTTCGTCATCCCTACACTCCCCCCGCTCAGGATCGTGCCGGCAGGGCTGACACCGCTAGGACTTTTGCTTGAGCTGCTGCTTATCAACACCACAAACACTTGGCCACAGGTCACCTTCAGGAAATGAAAATATAAGCCACAGACACCATATTTGCGAATCATATACTTGTATCCAGAATATATAAAGAACTTTCAAAACTCAGGAATGAGAAAAATGACCCAGGTTTTAAAATGGGCGAAAGATCTGAACAAACTGTTTGCCCAGGTGGCCCTGTGGGAGGCAAACAAGCACAGAGGGCCACCCTCACTGGCCCTGGGGGATGCAGATTACCGCAGGGGGGCCACTACGGGCCGCGAGAAGCTAAAATAACAAGGCCCGCGGTACCAAGTGGTGGTGAGGCCAAAGAGGAACTGGGAGACTCACACATTGCTAGTGGGAAGGTAAAACTATACCACTTTGCAAAACAGTTTGCCATTTTCTTAAAAACTGAAAAATATATTTATCATGTGAACCAGCAACCCCATTCCTGGTTTCTTATAAAAAGAGAAAACACAGGTGCACATGTCACAAGAATTGGGAGGACAGGTGCTGTCGCCACAGGGAGGTCTTTTTCCAGGACCCAAGAGACTCTGAGATACTGGTACTCAAAATTGACTAAAAATTGGCTTGAATTTAGTGTGAGATATGCTCAGTGTCAAGGCCTTCCTTGTTAATTTTGGGAGTTGTCATTCATCCCCCTTCCCCACACAGGAAATGAAGGAGAACCCTAGTTCATCTGCACTTGAATAAGCTTGTCAGCTGACCACACCAAGACCTATCTTCCCACCATCACCCTTGGTCATCTCACAAACCTCCCTCCTGCTCAACGCAGGACCTGTGCCGGCCTGGCTCTCCCCCTGACCTCCAGAGCGCGGCAGCCCCCTTCCAGCCCCTCCCCCTCAAACCTCTCTCACTGCTCCCCTGCACCCCCTGCCCCCAAGGTGACTTCTCCCCTGCTCCCTGCCCTGGGGTTCCCCTTGTGCAGTACGGGCAGGAGCACTCAAGCCGTGTCCCAGAAGCTGCTTGCTGGTTTCCCAGTTTCTGCAGAAAAAAGGAAAACCACAGTAAAGAGGCTTGATGATGCCGCTTCCCCAGCTTGAAACTACGCGAGGGAGGAAAATGTCCCAACTCATTCTATGAGGCCAGTTTTAACCTGAGTCAGACAAAGTCATCACATCAGGCAATATCCCTCATGAAATACGACAGAAATACATAACAAATATTAGCAAGCCAAATCCAGCAACATATACACAGGAGTATATGCCATGGCTATGTAAGGTTTATTCTAGTATTTTTTTAAGATATAAAAACCAATTTCGTGATATAAAATACTAATAGACTAAACGACAGTAAACATATGATCATGTCAAGCAATGCAGAAAATGTAGCTGACAATTCCCATTTATGATAAGAAAATATTCTCAACAAGGTAGGGATGAAATGAAAAGATCCTCATTCTGACAAGGAGCACCTGTGAAAACCTTACATCATACTTCATCATATGATGTAAAACTAATATCATATTTCATGGTGAAATACTGGATACTTCTCCTTTAGATAGGAAACAAGGCAGGGATTTCCACTCACCACTTTCATGTAATATCGTATTAAATTTCCAGCCAGTGCGATTAAGCAAGAAAAATAAAGGCTTACAGAATAGAAAGTAAAACTGTGTGGATTTGCAGGCAATATAATCCTAAAATACACACGCACACAAAAAAACCTATTAGCAATAGTAAAATGGTTTAGCAAGAAACAGCTTAAGAGCTCTCCAATAAGCTACCCCTGGGGCATTTATCGTCCCTGTTATTTGGGGCACAGCTGAAATCAATTACGGCCCCCGACTGGCTTCAGGAACCTCCAGCCATCTCCACAGCAAATTGCTTCAGCCATGGTCAGAGTCAAAATTTTTCAGTTGTGTTGGTCCACCTAGAAATGTTTTTATGTAACTTTCCATCAACTGGGACAGTTGTGAGAAAAATACACCTTTTTTTAACTTTTGCTAATTAAAAAAAAAGTAAGTTTGTAGGACACAATATCAGTGTATAAAACTTTATCACATTACTCTATACAACAAAGAAGGATCTAAAAATAATGTTTCCTATTTGCAACTACGTTAAAAAATAATAAATTGAACAAAACTAGTACAAAACCTGTACACTGAAAGCTACAGACCATGGCTGATAGTTGCAGACATTTGAAATCAATGGAAAGACATTCCCCGTGGGTAGACTGGCGCAGGCAGGCAGGCAGGCAGGCAGCGTGGTCAAGGGAGCAACCTCCCCCGGAACTGTTCTGGGGACTTGCTGCAATCCCCACTGAGCTTCCCAGCAGACTTCTCTTTTTAAAGGGAATTGACAAGCTGATCCTAAAATATGTATGGAAATTTAGAACACCTAGAGTAGCTAAACACAATTTTGAAGAAAACGAAACTGGGGGAAGTATACAACCTGACTTGAAGTTCCCCTGTAAAGCTACAGTGATCAGGACGGCGGGGGCCTGGCCCAGGGGGGACGTATAGATCAATGCGGTAGAGTTGGAACTCCAGAAATGCACCCTCACATTTGCGGTCAATGGATTTGAAACAACAGGGCCAAGGCAACCCAAGAGGGGAGAGATGCGAGTAATTTCAGCCAATGCTGCTACAATTAGATATTCATATTGAAATAAAAATGACTTAACACCCTACTCCAACCATACACATAATTAACTCAAAATTGATCATAGGCCTAAATTTAAGAGGTACAACTTTACCACTTCTAGAAGAAATAATGTAAGAAAATGTTTGTGACCTCGTATTAGGCAAACTTTCTTATGATGCCAAAGCTGTATCTATTAAAGAAAAAAGGTGATGTGTGTACATTGTGAGATGGCCACCGCAATCAATGAACACATCCATCGTCTAACATACCAATAGTTGCCTTCTTCCTTTTTCTGTTTCTCGTCTTTCTCTTTTGTTCCAGTGAGAACACTTCAGAGAGACTCTCTGAGCAAATGTCAAGTCCAGTCACTATGGTGTACACTGGCTCATAAGCTTTCTTTTTAAAAGGTTTGCCTTTGAGTACACCCACTTAATAAACTTTGACCCAGGAATTGCACTCCTGAAACTGAAAATAGACTCTAGACTCTGGGTTCCATCCAGTTCTCTCTCAGTTCCCTGGGCAGGGAAACTCACTCACCTGTGCTTGCTCCCGCGTCTGTACAACGGGGATAATAAAGTTACCCACCTGTGAGGGTTTTATAAAGATTAAGTGATCTGGTCCCTGAACTAACACAGTACCAAGTAAACTTGTTTATTTCCTTTAAAAAGTATATGTGTGTCATTTGCAACTGTATAAAACAAAACTCAAATCCTAGAAATAGGAAAAAAATTGACAGGAAGTCCACGAAAGCTCATTAGAATGACTGACCCTTGGGAAGTTTTTAGGTTTTTCCCATCTATTTTCCAAAGTCTTATGTATGGTTACATGATGTTTAGATTAGAATATATGAAATAATGTTAAAATATATGACATAATATTTAAAATTATTTTAAAGTTAAAGAAGAAAAGGAAAAAGTGGTGTATTGGGCTGCATCAAAATTAGGGTTAGCAGTAGGGTTAGGTTTGAACCAAGTCTTCACGGAGAGGCTCTCCGGATGGTAAGCAGGCAGGTGAAAAGATGCCCAACATCATTGAACACTGGGAAAGCACAAATTAAAGCCACAGTAAGCTATCACTGTGCACCTGTGCCATGGCTGAGATTAACAGTACCCAATGCTGACTAAGATGTAGAGGACACGTTGCTTGCTAGTGGGGAGGTGAAACAGAAATGCAAAAGGACGCCACCATGACAAGCACTTGGGCGGTTTCTTCAGTCAAATAGATGCTAGCCATGCGGTCTAGCCACCTCGCTCCAAAGAGAAGTGAAAATGTGCACATGTAACCTGGCGTATTACTTCGCTAGGGCGGCTGTGACCAAGAACCACAGACTGGGTGGCTTAAGCAACCATTATTTTCTCTCAGCTCTGCAGGCCAGAAGTCTGAGCTCAAGGCTAGCCAAGGTTGGGTTCTTCCGCGGCCTCTTTGTTTGGCCATCTCCTCCGTGTCCGCACACAGCCTTCGCTGGATGTGGACTTCCGTCCTGACCTCTTCATGGCATAGACACCAGACACACTGGACTAGGGCCCACCCTAGACCTCCTTTAACATTACCTCTTGAAGGCCCTCTCTTCAAATGCAGTTGGGTTCTAAGTTAGTGGGGGTTAGGACTTGAACATACGAAACTGGAGGGAACACAATTCAGGCCATCACGTGAGGATTGGGAGGCAGGGAACCTCCTACCAGAGATCCTTTTCCTGGACCCAGGGGCCCCAGAGGTACCACTACTCAAAATCAACTAATAATGGACTCGAATTTTGTTTAAGAATAAGCTCAATGTCAACAACTATTTCTTTTTCTACTTTATGAATTACCATTTATGCCCTCACAGGAGATAGAGTTCCCCTGCACTCGGGTAAGTTTGTAAGCTTACTGGAGTGTTTTTATTTTTCCGAAAAAGAGCTATATACTTGTCTTAACTAAAATTGCTTAGAAAAATAATGCATATATGATGGGATATTTTTAAATATTATGATGACATAATAGAATATAAAATTCTTTCAGGTAACATTATTGACCCTGACAGACATTCATATAGGTTATTGCACTTGCCCTACTTGAAAAATTGTAATAATTCTTCTCTATATTCTTTATAACTAACATGTGAACTAATTGCACAGGTGTAAGTGATGCTTATTTCTTTTCTATCTTTCTGCAACATTCTACATCTGGATGCCCTTTAATAGTTTATAATAGTGTTTGATAAAGTAGGGCTAGTCCTTTACTCATTCTTGGGCCAAGTAGATGCCAAACAAAAGTGCCCGGGTTGACAGCTCTGCCCAGGAACACTAAGACACAGGCCAGCCTGAAGAGCACGTGACTTTCTTATCTTTAATATCACAAAGGCAGGAAGTTGCCCACTATAAAGATCAGGTTCTGCTTTAAAGAGTATACTCTGTCCTCGTGACTAAAGCGGACAGCCACGAAAAACCATCTTCTCATAGAAGGCTGAGCCAGAAGTGTACTCACAACGTTATATACTCTTGGCCCCCGCGTACTTACCTGACTGTGCGATGAGCACGTGTTACCTTTGTAACGAGAAGGCTCATTCGATAACACATTTTCCTACGTTTGAAGTGTGTGGATGTGGCGTTCTTACTCTCTAACCTCAACTACTTTCCATCCAGTGCCCCTGTGGCAGGGTAGGATCTCAGGTCCTAGAGGTCAAGGCCTTTGCTAATGGGAAAAAGTGCACCCACTAAGTGCCTGTGGAGTAAGGGGGGTTTAATCACAGGCATATTTTATTGTAAAACATTGTGCTTTAGAAAGTGTCCTTCTGTAGTGGAAGTTGTCAGCCAAACTTTTTGTGAGATTTTCTTTTGGTCTGTTCATCTGTTGTGGGATATTAAATTGAATGGGTGGATGGAAACCATCGTATTCACCACATGAAATGAAAATGCGAATAGGGAGCAGGATCAGTCGGTCACACGCACGAAGCTACTTCTTGTCTAATTTTAAAGGAGTTTCACTCAGCTAAAATCTCTCACGTGTCTTGTTCTAATTTCCTGTCGGTGGGTAGAAGCATCTCTTTGTGCCGTCCCGCTGACCAACACTCGGGGTCCTTTCCACAGGGGGTGTGGGCCTGTTTATTGTACGTTAAACTCTCAAGCACTCAACCTCCCAGGAGCTGCCCATCCCTGAGATTGTGCGGATTCGAGGGAACCACAATGACCGGGCGTTCGTAGGGCACCCTGCAGCCCTCAGTGGCCTCTGTGGGCTCACCTCCCACAGCGGGGGCTTCTTTGTTGGTACGTGTGCTTTTCTGCCCCATCCTGGCAGATGAACCGTGAGGAGTTCCAGGGGCTCTCTAGGTGCTCAGCTCTGAGCTCCGGCATTCCCATCGACCCAGAGAGCACCCCACCTTTACCTTTACCTATAAAGAAAGGTAAGCCAGGGCTGCTGGTTACTGAGACTCCAATGCAAGGATGAGAGCCAAGTAGGGTGGGTCTGACGCCACCCAGGAACCGAGGTTAGGGCGATATTCTGGGTTGCTTGTTTGACTGCGTCAAGCCTTTATGGTGGTCCCAGGGATACCACTGAAATGGCAGTCAAGGCAAATGTGGAACAGAAGAAAAAGCGAGGGACAAAATACATTCTTAGCCGTAGGATGCATGCGAGCGTGTGATGGAAGCAGATGGAGCACCAAACGGTTGTTGCTAAAACCGAAGCAGCATCTGCTGGCTTTGGTGAAGTGTACTGCGGTCTGCCACGGCGCTGAAATGCACCAAACACAGGGTGATGGAGGGACAGTCATCTGGTGAAGGACAGAGGGCAAAATGTTAGCGATGGTAGGATCTCGGGGGTGGGTGTTCTATGGGTGTTCTGCATCATCAGTCCTTGCCTCTTTTCTGTATGTTTGCAAGTTTTCATAACAAAATGTTGGGGAATAACTGTGTATGTAGAAAACAGGGGGGATAAAGATGGGGTGAGTGTAACTGATGATTAAAAAATAGAGCATGTCAGTGGGTGAATGAAACATGTGCAGGGGTCAAAGGCACCTTGAATGAGGAAACTTGCAAGAGAGAAGTGCTGTGATGCCCAAGACAGGATGTTTGGGCAGGACCAGTTACCACCAGCTGAGGGGCACAAGGCAGACCAACCTGCGGCCCATGGCTCAGGCAGAACAGAGTTGCGAACAGCTGAGTGTGAGACCTGCCCAGGGCAAGGGCGAGGTCGGAAGCCGGGAAGCAAGACTGCCTTAGGGCAACAGGGAGCAAGTCCTCACAGACCCCCTGGGGCACTGCCTTCCAGAGTGACTTCCGAGCCACAGGGAGCCTGCAGGGCTCATCGCCCCATCCCCTTCAGGCAGTGGGGCCCAATTTCTCTTCGGCGGCAGCAGAGACTACTCAGAAGTACGTGCTGGAAGCCTCTGGGCTTTGCCCCTGATTCCACTTAGGACAGCCCTGACCAAGGGAGATCAGACTCTGGCCCTTAACCGCACACCCGCTTTCACTGAGTCTGACAACACCCCCACCCTGCCTGTGACCTCCTCTCAGTACAGAGCCCCCGTGGGATCCTGCTGCTCTAACAGCCCCCGGCTGCCCCCCAGGCTCACTTCTCTCTGCCTGGGTCCAAAGCCTGCAGCTCTTAGCATAGCCATTAGAACTTAATTGGCACCATAAACTGCACTTGGACTTCGGCATTTAGACAGACCTGAGTGACACTAGTGTGGAGATGTTATTGGTGCTATATAACCTTGAGTCACTTTTTTTTTAGGAAGTTTCTTAAACTTCCCTGAGTTCATATTTCTTCATGAGGAAATAAGGGGGTATTAATATCTTACTTCCCAGAGTGGATTCCTGAGAAGACTGAACAAGGAATCACGAACTCTGCCGCCCGGTGCCCAGCTCCCAGTGACGCTCAGTAGACGGGGTTGCAATGCCCCTACCGCACACTTGCTTTGGGCCTTGGTGCACCAGAGCGGCATTAACTGTAGCCCTAGTTTGGTGCACAGAGTCATCACTGACCCACACACGGCCTGCCTTTTAAGTTTGCTCCATGTTTTAGTTACTGGTTTTTGATAACTGAAGAGGGTGGGGTCCTGACATGGTCTGCTGATGTGGCCCCTGTTCCAAGTCTTTGCACCCCATCCATGTTCTTCCTTCTCGTGTTTTCCTTTTAATTTAGTGTTTTAGATTATATGCATTTCTAAAAAATGCGCACACTACATTGGTTACTTTTATTTTACGGAAAGCACGCTGTGTATGTAATGTTTCAGCCTGGGGAATCACCTTTTCCACCCCACACTACATTGCCAAGGCTGCCCACATTGTCTCACTGCCGTCCGTTTGCTGTTGCTTCTGTGGCTATTTCTTTCAAGTCACATCTACCCACCCCCTCTGCTGGGGACAGGCCTCGGGTGGTTCCCTGGGTTCTGTACCAGGCTGGTGCTGTCATGCCCAACCTTGTCACAGCTCCTGTTGCAAGTGTGCGGGGGCTTCTCCCAGGCGTGGAATTGCTGGGTGCATGACTGTTCGGCTCTACCGGACAAGGCCATACTGTTGGCAGAAGTGCTTCGCTACCACAGAACCCCCACGCTCCTTAGGCAAGGCACCAGTGCACTGGCAGCCAAGTCCGCATCCTTCGCCCAATGCAATCACGACCTCTACCGCATGTACGATGAATGTTCTGACACTTGGGAGGTGAGGGGATTGCCCACGCCCCGAAGCTCATCAGTGAGACAGCCAGGTGTGTCTGCCTCTGCAAGGTACTCTGTTGCTACATTGTTCTCTTTGGTGGTATAACAAATGCTACATCACATGTTCCCTATTATTTCTCTTTCTGTAGGTTGCAAAAGATATTTTGCAGTTTGAATGGGCTCTTCGTGGAAACCTAGGTGTTCCCCCCAGGAGCTGGCCCCCACGTCCCACCAAAGTGTCTGGATACACTGGCCTTCGTCTCCATTGTGGATAGGGCTGGGCTCCATTTCTGGGTGCCAAGGGTTTGGTGAGACCCTCTGCTTCCTCCCCTGTGGGCGCTCATGGCTTTCCTTTGCTGTGCAGGAGCCACAGGGCTGGCATTGGCCAAGTGCCCCACCCAGGAGCCCTTCTCTGAGATTCTGATCCTGGCTGTGGAGTCTGCTGTGGGACCTGCTGCTCCTGGACTTGCTGCACAGCAGCAGCCAGAGTGTGCAAACTCGGAAGCTCCCAGGACACCCTCCCAGAGGGCCAGGAGGCTGCCCTTCCCCACTGTCGTCACTGTGAAGGAGCTGGGTGAGGGGCAGGCCGCCACCATGAGTGCCCCCTCCAGCCTAACCAGCTTCCAGAGCCCAAACAGGAGGCATCTCAGCACTGGGCCCAGGGGTTCAGCTGAGTGGGCATCCGCATCCTTCAGGGATGGACCAGGACCACCTCTCCCTGGTCTCCAGCGTGGAGCTCGGCTTCTCCTCAAATGAGTCCATGAGGTTGAGGCAGACACTCCCCCAGAGTCACCCCTGACCATGACGCCTAATGGCCTGGAGCTTGGGGAGGGGACTGGACACAAGAAGGTGTTTAAAAGAAAGAAGCTCTGACTGATATGGTTCAGGTGGTTGGGTGTTGGTCCACAAATTGAAAGGTCATCAGTTCAATTCCCAGTCAGGGCAAATGCCTGGGTTGCAGGTTCCGTCCCCAGTTGGGGCACGTGAGAGAGGCAACCCACCCATGTGAGAAACATCTCACATCGACATTTCTCTCCCTCTCATCCTCTCTCTTAGAAGAAAGAAAACGTGTGACCATCTTCCAGGTCCTTCCCCTCCCCACCCCTCAGACACCAGAGCCCAGAAGGGGCGCCCCAGACCCACACTCAGGTCCCTTGGCCTGCGCCGCCCCGCGCTCTCTGAGAGCCACGCCAACACGGAAACAGAGCTGCTCCTCTTTTTTGGCTGCATGGGATTTTAATGGACTCTGCATTGACTCAGTTTTGAAGCCATATTTAATTTTATTTTTTGAAGATTTAATTTATATGTTTACTTACCAAACATATATATTAAACATTATTATGTTCACAGTACCATGCTGGACACTATTATTTCACATGAAATTAAGAGCATGATAAGATATTTTCAGATTTGTGCAAGCATTTGTCAGAATAAAGATTAACCTTCGTTTCTTGATCTATAATAAAGGTTGAGAGTTGAGGCTCTTTAATGCAGCTCCACAGGTGACAAACAATTACCTGAGATAAAATTCGCTGGTGACAAAAACTAGAACCCAAGGCTCCTAACTTCCAAGCCAATGTTTTACTGTGCTCTCCTATTAAGTTTTTGTTATTTTAATACATTTCCTTGGAAATAAATCTTATACGCCCTGGTTCTCAACCAGTGTATTTAGTAACTATTTTTCTACAGATGAATGACATCAAAGAGAAGGTTAAAATATTCATAGTTATATGAAAAACATACCGAATTCAAGATGGGAAAGATGACTATAAAAAGGTAAGTTAAAACTTATTTTTCTAAATATTTGTATTCCTTGTGCTTAACATACTTTCTTTTTTGTAGCAAAAGAAACTGAATTTAATAAAGTAGAAGCTCAACGAAGTGAAAGCAAGAAGCACCACGAGAAGATAAATAAGGAAAGGGAAAGCACGAGACAAAGATATGTTTTATAATACATTTTATTGATTATGCCACTACAGTTGTCCCATTTCGCCCTCTTCATTCCCCTCCACCCTGCACACACCCTCCCATGAGACAAGATATCGATACACAAAGGGTAGCTCTTTTTTGTTCATGGCTATAGTGACTCACGGGATTATTTATACCAATAACATTCTTTTTAAAAATGTTTTACTTTTATTTCCAATAGATCCATGGAAGCCATATTTTGAAAGACGTGGGTTTCTAAACATGTCTGCGTTATTCAGGGAAGAAAGTGAATTCAGAATCGCCTTGGTACAGTGTTTTCACTCTTGCTCCTTGATAATGTTGACAAGTTTATGACTTTAAGTTAAGGAACTTCAGCATTCTTTAGAAAGTTTTATGGGAAATAATAAACATTGTAATGGCAATGAACTTGAAATCAGTCTTGGTAATTTTAAGTCTTTGGCCCTTGGGAACCTTTTTCAGTGGATGGCTGGCAGGGAGCCTGGGTGGGATCCTTCCCCTGCTGCTGCCACCTGAGCCACCTAGTGCTTGAGGCTCCTTCGTACTCCCAACTGTGTGACACGAAAGCTGCTCCGGGAGCCAGGGCACGCAGCGAGGGACCTGGAGATGTGCACTGGTAGACTGCCGTGGCTGCTGGGCTGAGATGACCACCGCTGGGAGATGCAGGAAGAGCATCTGACAAGTGGGACAGTCCACCAGAACCCCGAATGTGACTTCAAATGCAGATACAATGAGGGACCTCGACATGAGGTCACCCTCAATTATCAGGGTGGCCCTAAATCCAGGAGAGTGTTGTTATAAGAGACAAAGGGAGGAAGACGAATGGGCATGTTGGGGGGGGG
>PVKM010015880.1:0-27415 GCA_004027735.1 Carollia perspicillata | reverse complement strand
AACTTTCAAGATCCCAAGATGCCAAGTTATAATAACGGAATTGAAAGGTTGGCATTTGAAGTCGTGGCCTGTCTATATCTCCTTCTGGTGAAATGTGTTTTTGGGTCTGGCAGGCAGAAACAGGCTTGCTAGGGCTTGGGCAACATGGTACAAGAGAGGTCTTCTATGACCTTTCTGAAATTCCTTTCCCTCGTCTGTGGAAGAGCTATAATAATATCAGCCATCTCTGCTTCATGGAAATATTATGAAGAAAAAAGTACATTTAAGGTGATTTGAGGAAACGTATCAGTTGTGACCTTCACTGAATGCTCCATGAAGCATGGCTTGTCCTCCGTGTGTTTGTGGTTGGGGTATTCTAATGCAATGCTCATTTGTGATAACATTTTCAAAACAGTTTTCCAGGGCACAGACACCCATTGTTTACCAAGTTAACCCACCAAGTGGAGTTCCAGGTAAGAAATCTCCTACAGAAATAGGAATAATTATGAATTCCTTTGCCCAAGCTTGTTGCAAACTCTTCTGCCTAGCTGGGTAGTCTCCACAAATGAGAAATTTTAGCTTCTTCTCTGATGCTGTTTTGAAAATAAGTGTCAATCTGTGGCTTATTTTTAATCTGTTTTGTTTCACCTCTGGGCACTTTAGCTCTGTTAGTTCACTGATAACAAAGGAATCCAAACATGAAAGGAAAAAGAGGCCAGCAAAACCAAACCAGGTGCTGCTGGAGAATGCAGGAAATAAGAATCATCATTGCTCGTAACTTTATAATTATCCACATGATAGCAAAGCTTTATTGAAAATTACTGTGAGCCAGGTTCTGTTTAAGCCTTTGGTATAGATTATATTATCATATCCTCACAAGAACCTGATGATATAGGAACTGTTACTATTTCCACTTTGCAAATGATGTAATGAGATACCAAAAAGGTAAGTAACTTGCCTAAAGTCATACCACTAATAAGTGTACAGCTGAGATTTGAACGTAGATAGTCAGAAATCAGAGTGGGCCCATGTGCTCAGCGTTTTGTCCTGGGCTGGGCAGGGTTGGGTACCACATGAAGACCATTAACTCTGATCCTTATCCTGAGGGTTTGTTCATGAGTTAGCTCACAGATAAGCAAAGGCCAAGAGGATAGAAGAGAAGAAGAGAAAGCTGGGGGGTTTACATTAAAGAAGGGATTGCAACTAAAAGATCCAAGAACTGCTAAACCTGCTTTAAACTAAGTCATAACCACAGCTAGGATTATGTATAATTTGCTGTCTGATTCTTGGCAAATTTTTACACCTATTTTAAGTTTTTAATTTGTTCAGGGTTTCCAGATGGTATAAGTATGGAAATACATGTTGCCAAATTTTTAAATATGTGATTGTGTATAAATGCAGAAACTGACTAGATGTTCTGAATGGCTTTACTGTTTGAGAATGTCAAAATGAGTACCTGAGTTACTAAAAAGTGTTTGTACATTTGCTCGTGTGCGTATAGACACAGATTATGTGTGTGTGTGTATTTAAATTATATCCGAAGGAATATAAATTCAGCTTTATCTTATTAATGCAAGTTATTCACAGATCTGTTTCCTTCTCTTTGCCTGGCTAATCAAGATATGATAATGTGTTGTTAAAAAGAGATGTGGTCTATGCAAATCACATGCAGACATTGGGATTTCTGCGGCTCTGGTGTTAAAAAGCTCCTGTCTCGATGGGAGAAGTCTCGTTAGGGTGAGGGATGAAGAAGGAACCAGCCTTTGGGGGTGTGAAATGGGATGTCAGCAGATACCCAGATCTGTCAAGCCCATTTCTCCCACTGAGTTTGACTCCCACACACTGTCTCCTCTGCCTTCTGGGCGAACAATTGGTGACCGGCCTGCTTGGAGTGCTCCCTCCGGGCAGGATCCACCCTGCTGATCTTTGGAATCACTTTCCAGACCATTACTCTCATTGCATTTGGGAAGCCTGCCCAGAGTAGCAGCCAGGAAGATGGGGGAGGTGGTAGAGACAGGAGAGACGACGTTTCATGAGCAGCCGAATTTCTCGTTTCATGAGCAGTTGAATTTCTAAATGTGCTTAATAGTTGTTCACTGTGACGCAGAATCCTCCAGCACCGTGGTCTGGCTTAGCCACTTGTCAGATTTTGTTGGGCTCTTTTCTTTTTTTTTTTAAGAAGCAAAGCAGAAACTCGCAAGAATTCTTAAATATTATAAGCTGTTAAAAGTTTCTAAAATTGTGCTCATCAAAGATAGAAATCATGTCCACCAAAGTCAGGAAATTGATAATTTAGCTCTACTAAGATGAAAAATGGTTTCTCCACTTGCTGGCAGTAGCAGAGAGCTTCAGAGGCTGGGCTTTGGCCAATGCTGTGACCTTTAAGTCATTAGGTTCCCTCTCTTTGTGCCCATTCACCTGTAAAGTATGGGTAATACTTCCTGGAAGGTTCCCACTGTTTTAGTGCCAGTCGGCTAACGAATGCAGAAGAAAGTCACTTCCCATTAATAAAATGCAAGTACACCATGAAGGGAACAATTTCTTGGTCATGTTCTCTCACGGCCATGAAGACACTCCAAGTCCTGAATTCAGTGAACTTGTTAACCCAATAGGTGCCCTTTACTTTTCCATTTTTGAAGTTTTGCCTCGATGACCAACACGTCTCTCATCTCTGAACATTGCGTGTGATGCTGAAGGGTTACAGTGCAGATGGTTACGTCCCGTGATTATTTGGGAGGGACGCTCTTCCAGGTCGAGGGACTGTTTGATGATCTTTAACGTCATCACCTTGCTGTGGTGTATTTGCTAAAAAAACGTGCCACATGCAGTTCCACAGAACTGAGTCTTGGTGTTTTTCAACTAAGGAAGTAGTCAGTTCATCTAGGGGCCCCCAAACTCTTTCTGAGAAGAGGCTACTTTCGGTTTCTTTGCCAACTCTTGTAAGCAGTGGGGCTAGGGGTAGTGCTGAAGTGACCTTGCTGACAGGAGTTGCTGACGCCTGTAACTCCATTCTCATGAACTCAAAGGAAAGCATTAAGGAAAAACTTAACGCCCAATGGAGAGCCCTGCAAGTTGCATTGAGGAAACCCAGCAGAAGTCATCCATGTTGCAGCGGGAGGGCACACACCAACTGTCCGGGGGTCCCCAATCTGCCCTATCCTTGAACGTGAGCACGCTTATCAAGTGAACAAGACATGCAATTGCCCACCCTTCAGTCCGTAATTCTGCTGTTATCTCATGTTCTCCCTCTTTGTTCCTATCCATGTGGGTCAATCATGATATTTATCTTTTGTACTCTGAGATATGGAAAAAAATGAATATCCCTGAATACCCTTCCAGATCATGTGATAAGAGCCCCCTCATATTACAAGTGTGTTTATAGTAGCAAGTTTCCAGAGGACAGTCTCATGAACAGTGGAGCACCCCAAGGCACGTTGGTCTTCAGTCCCATTTTGGGTGGATGGTTTACACACAGGCAAACAAGTGGGGCAGGGCTGTGTCGGAAACCGGCCTCCTCCTCTTGAAAGCCTCACGCTTCGTGGGACCCTGAGGAAGACCCGTTGTTCCTTCCATGCTCCCTCATAGACCATGAAGTGTATAATTACAATAATTGGTCATTTTAGTCTATCTAGTCCGTAGTATTGGTCACTGGATCATATTTTGTGATCCTTTCCAGCTGTATGATTTATAGAAAATAAGTATTCTGAGTCATGACCAACTTGGCCATATTGAGTAGATGTAAAAAAAGAAATACAGTTTATGTTATACATTTAAAGTTTGAGCTAAATGTATTCAATTGAAAAAAATCTTCTCAAAACAGGACAACTGATACATGTGTATGGCTGGATTATCACTGGAAAGTTGGAAACCTTTGATTTTGATGCTGAACACATTGATAGGTAAGAGTATATTGGTTTTGATGTACTAGTTACAAATACGCTCTATTGCTTCCAGGGGCCAGCTTCTCTAATAGCAATAAATTTAAGCAGTTGGCACAGAATCGCTATTTTCCTCTTCGCAGTTTACAGTCCCTGGTGAGCAGGATTCAGCAAACTTTGTTAATGTAATTGTGACTGGTCGATTAAGTTTGTCCGTTTATTTACTGACAACTACTCACTCCGGGCTCCGTGTGAATTGTACTGTAATTGCATCTGTGGATTTTCTTTTCTGATTCTTACCGTCCCCCTTTTGTTTCTCAGGATGGAATAAATTCTTTGAAAAATAATGTCTGAACCCAAAAGACCATTAACTTCTTTGCTTGGTTGTTATCCATTTGTGCATTTAGAAATTCTATTAGTGTCATCAGAGGAAATGTGGAAGTAGGTTCTGAAAGCCGTTGAGTCTTCAGTGTTTTCTGGGAGCGATTAGGATGTCAACATGACTTTTTCATTGGAGATTAAACAAAATGGGATGTGTTACTGTTAAATCATTCATGCTCAGAAGAGGGGAGAATGAGGAGGCTGTGATGTTTGTGGGAAGTTGTGATGTTTGTGGGGCGCTCTAAGCAACAGTGGTATGGAGCCTATGAAACAACTACACTGAGAACTTATAAAGTAGAAGGAACATAATCTTACTACATGCTTGCCTCAGTAGGTTCTATATACTCTGTCTAACTTTTCCTTTGCCCCTGGACAGGATGGGGCGCCCTCCCCTGTGCTGATTCCTCTCTTTGATTCATTCCTAGTTGAAGAGAACAGGATTTGACTACTCTGAAGACCTATATTTCTAGTGTTAAATAATGGTCAACTGGTCGTGAAAGAAAATTATTCTTCCTGTGGAAGATAGACTCCCAAAGCACACCACTGGCAATACACTGTGCTCACTACTTGGTCCCATCTCTTGGGGTAGATACAGTCTTTGAAAGAACAAAGGCAGAAACTCTGCTGTGGCTTTGTGTAGACCCACAATGGTCAATGTGGAGATGATGAAGATTTGGGGGGAGAGAAGAAATGCTCCTTCTACAGTGTGAAAGGATGAACCATGAAACAGTGTTGTGCACCCCTATCTTCAGGCTGAAAATTTATTCCCACATATACTCAGGGGGCAGACTTCAGCCCCCCGCAGCAATGCCCCATAAATTCAGAGAAGAATGTTTGTAACCACGTTTCTTCTGAGTTTTGCCTGGAATGTTTGCTGGGAGCATTGCATTATTATTGTCTCTTGTCTTTTTTTACCTTTTTTCATCCAGCCCATTGATCTTGGAAGCTCAAGGAGACAAATGGGTTACTCCTTGCTCTCTTGTAAACAGGGAGACAGGAAGCTGGTGAGTGCCTTTTTTGCCAATATATATTCTTTCAGATTCTTCTGCCTAGTATGGAACACACACACATACATGCACAGAGCTATTTTTAAATATGAATTACCCATAACTGTTGAATGCTAATTTATCTTTAGACTTACTGGAAAAGACGTGATAATTGATTCAAACTGATGCAAATTGGGGTGAATTCTGAAAGTTTTCTTGAAAACAATTGTCACTACTTACTAAGTGCTTACAGGAGGCCAAGCCCTGCCCTAATACCTTACACTTAAGCCACTCAGTAGCCTTGTGAGTACACATAGTTATTAGTCTCACTTTACAGATCAGGAAGCTGAGGCACAGAGAGGTTAAGGAACTTGTCCAGTGTCTCACAGAGAGCGGCAGAGCTAGGATTTGAACTCTAACTGGCTAACCAGCCTCCAGCTCTTAACCACCATACTCTGATGACTAGCTAAAGAAAATAGTGAGTGAAGTTTATTTATTTATTTCAATGACAATTTTTAAAATAAGTGTCTGTATGCTTAGAGTCCAGATAACCAACATTTTTGCTGGACTTTCACTTCACTCTGGACTAAGTGGATTAGCCTTTCTTTGAGGTCATCACAAGAATTATCCTCGATGGCTTAGCTTTTTAGGACTAGAATTTAGTAGAGCCAAATTCTGTAATGTATTTTTTTTTCTGTTGTCTTAAGTTCATTTGCTCAGGATTGTCATTTTGGGGCTTCACATTTTCTAACAAATTTTTTTTTTGATAAAAATTTTGCTGTGCTTGTCCTAAACCAGATTTTGGAAAGACAGGACTGAGTGGAGAGCAGGGACAAGTAAGATGTTTCTCACACTGTGATCTTGCTGGTGGCAGATGAGATGACAGCTCTAATTAGCACTACCCTAGGCATTTGCCCCAACGGGCTCATTATACTTTCAGTATCTACCAATTTACTAATTTTCTCTAGCTAACTTGCTTTTATTTTGTTGTTGTTGTTATTATTATTGTTGTTTTCCTTTTTTGGCTAATGAGTTAGAACTTCTGAACTGAGGTGTCTGGTAACCGCCATCTGAGGTGTTTGGTTCTTTCCCTAGGTACCCAATTCTGGAAGACCACGGTCTTGGCACTCTGCAGTGCCGTGCGGAAGGCAACTATATTGGTATGTTCGAGAAATACCAATTTTAAAGTCTTATCCATCTCTCTCTCTGTGTTTGGGGAAAACTCTTCCGAGAACTGGTTCTCATGATGATGCTAATAGTAGCTACCATTTGTTAAGAACTCCCTGAAAAACCCTATATAAAGCAGTTCAAATATTAACTAATTTAATCCTCACAATAAACCCGTGAGGTTGGTGGAATTATTTTCACTTTATAGGTGGTAATTGAAGCTGGTAGCCAGTGGAATAGGATTTTTCAGTTGGTTTAAGTCTATAGGCCTGAGCTCTTACCTGCTCTCTGAGACTACCTTTCTCCTTTTATTTATTTACATATTTATATATTTATTTATTTATTGGGGGGGGAGGAAGAGAAGGAGAAAGAAAGGAAGAGAAACATCAGCGTCGAAGAGATATATCCATTGGTTGCTTCTCACATGTCCCCAACTGGGGACCTGGCCTGCAACCCAGGCAAGAACCCTGACTGGGAATCAAACTGGAGACCTTCCAGCTTGAAGGCTGGCCCTCAATCCACTGAGCCGCTTAGCCAGGGCTACATTTCTCTTTTTTTGTTGTTGGATGTCAACAGTGTTTATGGTGCAAATCTGGGAGGTGTTTATTTGGGCACCATTGAGGAACTTGCCGGGTTGGGTCATAACTTGGTATCTGGTAGCCATGGCCTGGTCCTGGTGATTCAAGCAGACTCCTGTATTAATGTCTGTTTCTTTTTGCTACAGGTTCTCAGAATGTTAGTTTCTCAGTATTTAACAAAGGAAAGTAAGTAACTGGGAGTAACCAAATTTATGTTCATCTTGTATTATCTCTCTCTGGTCATGCTTACTTTGTTTAAACTTATATAATAAAAGTTTCAAACATACATGAACAGAATGGAATAATAAAACCCTGTGTATCTGCTTGATTTCTTTGGTTTGCGTGAATATAACTGTCTCCTATGCCCTCATCCGGAGGCGATGTATTTTAATGTGGTGTGATGGTGCAGATGTGGGGAATTACCTCATGAGTAATCTCATAACACTAAAGTTAAAACAGGACAGATTTTCATGAAGTACATTGTACCATTCCAGGGACTTCATGATGGAAAGGGAGCCAGTTGCATAGAGCTCAGTAGATATAACTTAGAATTTAAAACTTCTTTCTATGACTTATCTCATGTCCCATCACTATATCATTTGGCAGGTGTTTTCCTTAAAAGTGCGTTGTCTAGATAGTATTGAGCTCGCTGTGGTGGTGGTGACCTGCTACCCACAGCTGCACAGCCCAAAGCTTGGATATTCCCCCTCTCTCTGAAGTTAGGGAGGAATACAACTGATACCTGTTGATTACCTTCTGTGGGCCAGCTCCATGTCAAGCACTTTCACATTCGTCACTCCATGTCATGCTTTCATTACTATGTGAAATTGGTATTACTATTCTTACACAACCATTTTCTAGATCAGAATACACACTTTGCCCCTTGGTATCATTCCCCAGGAATCAAAAGGAGCTGGTATTTAAACTGTTGTAAAGATTTACTGGAGGTTAGTTCACAACCTCCCTTCCAGGCAGCCATTTTTTTTAAAAAATGCATTTCAGATGCTGTGTTCATCCAAAACACAATTTTGTCTTTTTTGAAGGTCAGTGGTACACAAGAATGCATGGCTGATCAGTGCTACACAGGACCTTTTCCTGTACCAGACACACTCAGGTACTGTTCCCTTGACCCTGTGCTCCTCAGTCCTTCCCTCACATCTCACTGGAGGCTGGACCCCCTTCCCTTTCCTCGGGCCATTCCTCTATGACCATGAACACGTGAAACTGTCCCTACGATTATGAATGGCCCTTTCATTTTTGGTGATAACTGTTGCTTGTATGGAAGTCATTTTCAATTGCTGTATTAAAAAGGCTCAATCACAGATGTCTATACAAAGTCCCTGGAGATGGATGAAAGAAAGGAGAGACATCCTTGTTCTGTGTTCTGAAAAATAACAGAAAAGGGGTAGCATTGGAAAATCTAAGAGCATATCTTTTCAGTTACTTTAGCATATCACCTCTGAGCATTTACTCAACAATTCATGTCTTGCTGATACTGATGCTAAGCTATTGTGTTGCTATTGACGAGGAAACCTCCATACTGAAAAAACAAATGCAGAAAATCAGAAACTGGTATGAAATTGTGAACTCAGTTCACTAGGAGAAAACTGGCTTGGATTCTAGAGGCTTGAATACAATCCCAAAGCCCCTGAAGAAATAAATGCCTACAAGGTAGGTTCAGATTCCAGAGGCAGCGGAATCTACTTTTGCCAAAAGTACAAGAAATTTTTTATGCCGTGGTGCAAACTCCATTCACTCCCTACATCTGCAAAAGCTGAGTTTCTCCTCTTCCCTTTATTTTCTTTAACCAGCGTAACTCGTCCCCTTTGGAGTCAGTGAGAGGAAGCCCCTGAGGTGGTGGCGATAGTGACGGCAGCAGCGAGAGGAAGGGCGGGCCCTTCTTGGATGTGTTACATACAATCTCAATATTTATCTTACCCAACTAGGGATCGGTAATGTTAGCCTCGTTTTACAGATGAAGAAACAGACTCAGAGAGGCAGAGTAATTTGTGCAAAGTTCCTAGTGCTGCAAAGTGCAGACTGAGTTCTAAATCTTATGCACATAATCAATATAGTGTGGGAATTATACTCTTCCTGCCACACACCAGGCTTCTCTGTGAGTCTGCCCATCAGCACTGAACCCTGAGTGTCAGATAGGCTGGCAGGTATCTCTGATCACACAGCTATTTCATGTTTCCAGCACCGATGTCTGCTTGGGACTTGGACTCCCAGCCTAGAGCTTCTTTATAGCAGAGGAGGCTATGGGGAGGGCGGATATGGACAGCTGCAAAAAGCCCAAGGCTGCACTCCTCGGGTGCTGGCCTTTAATTACTAGTTCAGTTCGGTTAAGTCACGTAGCCTTTCTGAACCCCAAACAAACATCTATAAAGTGGGCAAAATGGAGTTTGTCCTTCTAACTCTAAAAGTTGTTGGAAGAAGCAGATGATCAAGAATCTGGGATTCTCTCCCTTTATCTCCACACCAATTCAATTGCTGATTTCCACCCATTTTATCCCCCATGTAGTTCTTAAATATGATGCATCCTCTCTGTCTCTACAGCCATTGTCTTAACTTAGGACTCCGTCATTTCTTGCTGGCATGCTGCAATAGTGCCTAAGGGGCCCCCCACCTGCCATTTGTCCCTGCCGATTCACGCTCTACACAGCCACCACCACTCACACATCTGAGGTCTCTCCCCTGCTAATCATCTCTAGCAGGGCTGTCCAACCCTTTGGCATCTCTGGGCCACAATGGAAGAAGAAGAGCTGTCCTGGGCCACACATTAAATACATTGTGACACATAATCACACACACAAAAATCTCAAAATGTTTTAAGTAAATGTACGGTTTTGTGTTGGGCCACATTCATAGCCATCCTGAGATGCACGTAGCCTGCGGGCTGTGGGTTGGATGCCCCTGAATCCCTGCAGGAGGCTCTCCATCCCCACAGGGAGCGGTGCAAGCTCTGACCCTCTCCCTGCTCCTTCTCCAGCTCCTCGTCTCTCTGCTACTCCGGTAACAACTAAATGCACCGCATCTCCTCCTCTCCACACTTGGGCTGTCATGCCCCACAAATGCCCTTTTCCTCTTTTCTTCCCTTCACTTGGCCAGTTCTGATTCGTTCTTCCACGTTCAGTTGAGATGTCATTTCTGAAAATTTCTTTCTACTCCACCATACCTGTCCCCCCTCACTTAAACCTCTTATTGGCACTTTTGTATTCTCTCTCTCATTTCATTAGCCCAAGTTATGATAATTATGCTTTCTGTACATGTTCTTCCTTATCCTGCTAATTTCCTTGAGGATAGGAACTTTTCTTTGTATTATTCTTTGCATCCCTTGTGCCACAGAGTAGATTTTCTGTGAAAAGAATTATAAAGTAGTAGGTGAGAAGAAGGGGTTATTATTATTAGCGTTGAAGTTTGATATTTGAGTGCGGGGGTCCATCTTTGCCCCCACACATCTGCTCTGCTTTGTCTCATGAACAAAAATGTGATACAGGAAAAGCCCTCACAAACTTCGTATTTGGAAGTGGTAACCATTCATGGTTAGCTTCTGTGTACCTTCGATTTCTCATAGGTCACGCCTCCTCTTTCCCCTTGAGGGAATGAAAAGAACTGTCAAAGTTTGATCATAGAAGAGGAACAGGTCAGAAAAAGTGAAACTTAGGGAGTTGTGACATATTCCTGTAGGGTTTGGAGGTATCCGGAAGCAGCATGAGAGAAGTGGGTGTGAGGCGAGAGTGGGGCGGCGGGGTGGGAAGCGTGCAGGACGGGGAAGAGGGCGAGGCTGCTGAGCGCAGTGGGACTCATTCTTTTGCCTAGAGCACACTGCAGACTCGTGTGGATAGATTGAGGCCTTGCCTGGTGCGTTCAAACGTGTTTCCTCCATAAAAACCTCCCACTCTGTGACTTGTAAATAGAGTCCTTAAGGTCAGAAGACAGATTTCCCAAGGAAGTATAACGGTATGTAGGTATTTTTCCCTGACAGCTTTTCCCTTTCTTTTCAAATATTAATTCTGTATAATATATATTATTATACACATTGTCATATGTGAGTCCTTTTTTTATCATATGCATTTTGAATGACTTACTGAAAAAATTTTCATCTGTTGCTTAGTATTAGAAAGTTAAGGTAAGAAATAAATTATTGATAGTTTCTATTATTATATTATTATCTGGGTCACATTCAGGTCTATTTTTGGAAGCTTACCTTTTTTTTTTTCTTTTGCAGAAATACTGTCTGTGTTTCCAGAAACTGGGAGCCTTGGGGGAAGAACAGACATCACAATTACAGGAGACTACTTTGACATTCCTGCCCAGGTTACCATTGCAGGTAACTAACTTGAAATGGCTGAAAATAGTTTAGTTTTAAATGCTGTAGGACAGCAGTCCCCAACCTTTTTGGCACCTGGGACTGGTTTCGTGGAAGACAAGTTTTTTGTGGACCGGGGGTGGGGAGATGATTTTGGGATGACTCAAGCACATTACATTCAGGCTTACCTCCTGCTGTGTAGCCTGGTTCCTAACTGGCTTGGACTGGTACTGGTCCAAAGCCCAAAAGTTGGGGGCCCTGCTGCAGGAAATTATGTGTCTCTAATGGTGTGGAGAGGGTTGGGGGAAGCAATCTCTGTCTTTTCTGACTCAGCATGCCACCCTGCTCTCAGGTATTTCACCTGTGCTCGGTTGAGACCAGGTGGGATTGTGGTCCAGCAGCTCTGCAAACATGGAATGGCAATGGGATGTCCTTCAGACACATAGTTCATGGGCAATTCCCTCATTGTCCTTATCTTGGGGGTGGGGAGAAGGGAAAAGCACAGCTGCCTCTTCACAGAGGTCTGCTCCTACTGACAAGCAACCCCTTTCCCCGCTTAGCCCTCTCTGTATGGACACGCTGGAGTGGGCAGGCAATTGCTCTGGAGATTCTGCTGGAATGCCCCCATGGCAAATACTTTTGTGGAACCTATCTAGAACCCTTTGTTCTGCCAGGTGGGATGCCCTGTAGTTGGCAACACCAAGGAGGCAAGAACATGTCCTCACTCTCTCGTGGTCACACTCACCCTGCCAAACTCAGCTGAGCGGTTCAGTGCATCTTCTGTGTGTGGCATTGCATTGCACTGCATTGCTTTCCGGCTGGTTTTACAAGCTACACTGTGCTCTGTGCTCTCCCTTTCCTGGCCTCCTTCAGTTCGGGTGACAACTTTTGTTCTACTGCTTACATTCAGCCCTTTGCCTCAGAATAGGAGCTTGTCTACGTCAGTGTGGTCCTGCTGTCTTGCCATCAAATCTGTATACCCATGTCTATATCCGTATCTGTATCTGTATCTATATCTATGTCCATATCTCTGTCTTTATCTCTATCTCTATCTGTATCTATACCCATAGCCATATCTATATCTGTATCTACCCAATTTTAAAAATTCTCCTCAGGCGTTCCATGTGATATCAGACACGTGTCTCCCAGGAAGATTAAATGCACCACCAGGGCTCCAGGAGAAGGCACAAGGCTCACTGCTCCTCAGGCAGGTAAGTCACCAGGGCTGTTCAATGACCTCTGGTTACGGTTTAACCATGACAGGCTTGGAAGTGGAAATGAAGGTGTTGGCATTTTGTTTCAGTTTTGACTGCTTAGCTCAGTGAGCCCTGGGGCCGGCCATGACACCACTGTTAGGGCTTTCATTTCAGAGTGGCTCTTAGCTTAATTCCGATGCTTGTCAACACTGCACCCCTAGCCTCAGCCAGATGAGTAGACAGTGGGGTTCAGCAGAGACTGTGATTCTGGAAGCATAACTGCAATCAAGACATTGTGATTGGGGAGCATTAGAGCCTGCTCATCATGACAGCGTGAGACAAGGCCAGAGAGTGGGGCACAAGGGGGTGCATGTAAATGTTGCTTCTTCTTGTCTGACGCACCCGTCTACTACTTGACAAGTAGGGGTGTATTGTGACATCGCCACCAGTTTACGGCCAGAGTGGGAGGAGATGGAGAAGGCAAGGCTCTACTTGTCCGTCTCTGTTTAAAGCTTCCACCTCATGGCTGCAAACTGAAAGTACACCAGTGGCGCACTTTCCTGGTAAGCTTTAGAACTGGAGGCTCAGTGTAGTTAGGCAGAAGGGCAGTTGGCGTGCGTGTTATGCAGCCCAGAGCCATGAGCTGCAAGTTGCATTCCTCACCTGCCCCACAAGGGCTGACTTCATGGTTAAACTACAGGCAGTGAACTCAACTCCAGAAGCTCAGCCCTTAGAAGGGAAGTAACCCAGCAAGGTGGAGAAACCTCTCTAAAGGAAGGTCATTCCTGAGTGAAATACATGCAAAGCTTTGGCCCAGCGCATCCTCCAGGCCCCAGAGCTGCAGTGTTTACTTAGGAAAGCTCCCATCCAAGGAAACTACTGGAGCAAGTGCTGGGGACAATGTGTGTTTCCTGTGTCAGGAAATGGAGAATGGTCCCCTCTTTGAGGGGTTCCTGCTTTAGCTACTTAGGTAGTGGTAGGATCATTTCCCAAATGCAGTGGTTCTTGAGAGTTAACAAGGCCCTTTATGAAGACACTTGGAAATTTCTTCTAGAGAAGAAGAACAAATTGTTATGTTAAGCAGTGGTTCTCAATGGTCTCCGGGGTACACTTGGCAACATGCAGTATTATAGCTGGGAAAGTGGTGGTGCTACTGGCCTCTAGTGGCTGGAATGCAGAGGTGCCTCTAAGCATCCTTCAGTGCACATGACAGGCCCCCCACAGTCCCCCCCTTCAATGACCGCCCCCCCCCCGCCAGAGGTCAACCGTGCTGAGCTTCAGAAACCTCAAGTAGTGTATTCAAATGTGCTCTTATTTTTCTGCCTATTCTTTATTTCTCCTTTTAAGGATCAATGAGGAGTAATAGTAGTTTAAAATAATAATAATTACCCTAGCTGTCCTTTGCTGAGTACTTAGTATATTTTAGGCTCTTTGTAGATATAGTTCAAGCTCCTTTAGTATTTTTTTTACCAGAATTGTCAAACTGACTCAATTTTATCCCAGCTTTATTGAGATATAATTGACATATAACATAAGCTCCCTTGGTCTTTTCTGCATTATTTCTATTAATTATTGGCCCCGTGCATTAGAAAATGAAGGCATTAAGAGATTTGCTCAAAGCTACACATTTGGTAAGTGGCAAAGCTGGAATCTGAGCCCACAAATATATGATTCCAGAGATTTCACTTTCAGTCCAAGTTTGTATTCAATACAGATTGCACATATGCCTTTGGTCTCAGGGATTGCTTAATATAAAACACAAGTTAACAAGTACGACATAATTGAAAATGTCACATAATAGCTGCATGTCACTTAGTTTGTTCTATGTTGAGGTCCGCACACTGAGGCTGATTTTCTGGGGAATAGAGGATTTTAAGGAATAGAAACTCAACTCCCAGGCTGACCTGGAGCTTAAAAGATGCTGACGTCTACTCCTCAACAATCAAGTCTGAGCCCAGGATCACATCGCCCCTTTCACTCAACCACAGCATTCGTTCACATTAGGACGTGGTGATTCTCTTCTCCAGACACTCCCGTCAAAAAGGGCTCCCTGCTCTTCTCTGGTGCTCTGAAAATATTTCCCCTCACCATTCCTTATCCAGTCTCTCTTTCTAAGAGGCTCAATCCTACACCAAGCAGCATTTTCTGCTTTCCAGAACATTTGTGTTATCTACAGAACCTCTTACATGACTCTTCCATTTGGGTCTCAGTTGACTCAGCTTTCTAGTTAGCACCTGGATCATCTTGGCTCTGTTGTCTGAGGTCAAGTAATACCTCAAGTTGGGGAGAAATGCTCTCTGGTGTTCACGAAGCACACATGTCTTACAGGCAATCGGGGGCTCCTTTTTGAAGTTGGAGATGCCATTGAGGGCTTGGACCTGACCGAAGCCTCCCCTGGGTACAGGTGGCAGCTTGTCCCTAATGCCAGCTCTCCATTTGGATTTTGGTCAAAGGAGGGGCAGCCTTTCAGGTATGTTGTAGGAGAAGTGGGAGGCCATATCAAAAGCATCGTTAGTGGCATAGGTGAGGCTAGGAGACAGAAAGTAAGCGATGAGATTTCCAGGGTAAAATGTGTCACGTCCACCAATTTCACAACCACAGAGTTTGACCACGGTTCTCCCCCGGTGGTAGTCATGCTGGTGCACCACAGGCCCTTTATAGGTGCATGCTACAGTTTGATCAGTAGGTGGATTTCATATTTCATACAACTTAGTTTATAATCTGGTTTGGAGATGACAATTAATTGGAATATGGAGCTGCGTAGGCTTAGGGACTTAAAAGAGGGCAGGGTAAAACTTGCCACAGGTATGTGGTTAAGAGGAGAAACTCATGTCTGGATGATGCCAGAGAAAGAAGCGAGCATTTGCCCTTTGGTCACACGAGGGAACAGAGGCTGGCAGCGAACACTTCTGCTGGAGAAGCCATCAGTGTCCAAAGTCAGCCTACTGGCTGGTGGGAAGCAGGGGAAGCTACTGTGGCCTATGTGAGACACTGTTTTCTATAGCAGTGGTTGCAGCGTGATTATGATGTTTTGAGTCCTTTTAACCCCTTCAAGGATATTGCCAAAATTTCCAGTATTCAATCTAAAGTGGGCTTAAAAGTATAAAAAATTGAGAATTGCTTAGACAGACTGTTCCCTTAGTGTCCTCTCAGTGTATGTACATACAGAGAGGCACAGACCCTCGACTGGGTGATCCTTTACCTGTTTGAGAGAGGTTGGTCCCGACCCCTGAGTGTGAATTCCAGCCATTCTGTGAGCTCCGAGGATCTGGCCATATTCAATTTTAATTCAGCTGTGGAATGACGGCTTTTGTTCCCTGTTCAGGGAATTTCAGACATTGAAGAAGCCAAGTAGGAGTTTCTATTGTCCTGGAAGCCTTACTAACTAGGCCCTTAGCCACCAATATATGGTTTTAAAGTGGCAATAATTTGTGGTCCCTTATGGCACCTAATCATGCACCTTTATCATCAATAATATACAAAGGAAACCCTTTTAGCTATATTCAGTGTGGGGGAGGGGTGGTAAGGGGAGAATTCAAACCACCTCCACAGACCAAAGAGCCTTGTGTCATGTGGTACGACCTGTAGGGTGAGTCTCTTTAGCTGCCATTTTGAGGAGCCATAAACCAGAGAGTAACTCTTTCCATTCTCTGTCGTTCATTACTTTAAAATTCAAAAAATTTAAATTGAATATTGGAATATTTATTAATTGATATTAATTGTATTGATGGGCCTTTAATATAGTTGCTTTTAAAACTATTTCAGAAAATAGTTTGGATTTTAATTGGGATGGTTTAATAATTTTCGTAGCCATAGTTGTCTTTGATACTAAGTCACTAGCAATTTTACTAAACATTTAAAAATATATAGTCACATATTTAAATGTTCTGTAACATTGTCTATAATCTCCTT
This sequence comes from Carollia perspicillata, assembly GCA_004027735.1. Classification (NCBI taxonomy): domain Eukaryota; kingdom Metazoa; phylum Chordata; class Mammalia; order Chiroptera; family Phyllostomidae; genus Carollia; species Carollia perspicillata. The sequence goes on along the minus strand of PVKM010015880.1, from coordinate 11,026 downwards.
CAAAGTTGCAGGTCACATATTTTAATTTGAAATTGCCAGCATGTTCAATTGACTTTTCTCTGTGGACCATTATCCTTTTAGTGGGAAATAAAAAAGATTCTCGGCAGGTGTTGAGGCGTCTGATCAGCTCAGAGCAAATATTTCTGTGTGCGTGTGTGAAATATTATTTAATTAGTAACCCCCCAAACAATTAAAACTGACTTACTGACCACCTACATTAAATACAACATTGTGCTCAGCATTGTGAGGGTTACAAGGTCTAGAACAAGGTCATTATCCTTGAGGAGTGACCACCCTCGCCAGGCGCATGTATGGCCACAGAGCAAGGCAAGACTGTAGTATTACTGAAATTCTTAACGTACCCAAGTGTGTCCCCTGATCTTTTTATTTAGTTCAACTGATGCACATGGAGTTACTACTATGTTCCAGGCCTTCTAAGGTAAATGATTTCATGAGATACAACAACTGAGGAAATATGTATCAAGCTAGTTTGCAGATGAGGAACAACAGTCTCCAACAGGTAGAGTAGTTTTTTTAATACTGTACAATTACCAAGTGGCAGAACCAAGTTCTGAATTTTTCTGACTTCAAGGCTTGTGATTTCTAAGGCCGCCTTTCTGTGCCACAGTGTGGCCCATGTTCTTCTTTCCCCACGGGAATGGGAATGTGGTATTTCAAAGAGGACACACCGGCATGGTGAAACCTCATATACGCAAACACCTGTTTCAGTGAAGTTGACGTCAGCATGAAGGAGAGAAAAGAGAGGGAAGTCTCTCCTGAATCATTAGGGACCATTTCAGGTCTATCCCTTTACTGCTCATAAAGAACTGCACAGTGTTGTTGAGAAGTCAAGGACGATTATTTGGCAGGAAACGTACTAGCTGATACATGATTATTTGCATACGCCGACAGCCACACCGGCTGAATGGAAAGAGGCTAATGTCTGACAGCAGCCAGAGTGGTAATGGCTTGTGATGGATGACTGCGTTAGGAAAGGACACAAGGATCAAGTCCGAGCAATTTCTGATCAGCAATTTCCTCTCGTTTCTAATAATTAGAATAACACTCAGTACTGACTGAATTCCTCGGGGACCAGAGCCGGCACTGGCTGTGTGAGGTAGGGTCTCACTCGGCTGCAGACTGTCCTGTGCTGGGCCACCACTTTCCCAGAGAGGACGTGCTGCAGCGGGAGCTGTGCTGGTGTGAAGGGACGGGCTGCGAGGCGGAGACTAGTGTGGCACCACTGCTGTTCCCAGGGTTCTCTGGTCAGTCACGTGGCACAAAAGTCAGTGACTCAGACCTTGGTCGCTCTGGCTTGGCTCAGTGCTCCTCTGCTTTACAGAGCACGGCTCAGTGGGTTCTTCGTGGCCCCGGAGACAAACAATTACACTTTCTGGATCCAGGCAGACAGCCCAGCTTCCCTGCATTTCAGTCGATCGGAGGACCCCAGGGCCAAGGTATTTGCCTTCTTCTCATTTCCTTTTCCTTGTCCCCAGTCCTTCACTCATTAAAAATAAATCAATCAATCAAAACTAAAACTACCATGTTCCACTAATAATTGTAATACACAATTAGGCAACCAGGAATCTTAATATATATTCTTTTTGTCGAGGGGAGGAGTTTACTATAAATTTTTTAAATTGAGGTATAATCGACACGCTTTTAATTATTGAAAAAGAACTTGGTTGAATATGTTGGCACCTACTGTTTATTGAGCACTTAGTGTAAACTGGGCATTATGCTACATTTTTTATATACCTAGTCTCTAGGTATATAATTTTCACAGCATTTTTGTAAGCTATGCATATTTATTTCTGTTTTCCAGATAAGGAATTTGATATTTTGAAGGATTTTATGGTCAATCCAGGGCCACTTGGATAATAAGAGACACACAGTATTTACAGTTCAAGTTCAAATTTCCCTGACTCCAAAGCTTATACTTTGTTCACAATTTTGGGTAGGGATGTAGTCAGTCTTATGTAGGAGTCTCCTGATCAGTTTTGAAGGATAAGAAAAGGTGATTTGAACAATAGTCAAATTCACTAGTGTTATTGACAAAGAACCAAAACATCTTTTTTCAAATTATTAACATACTTCTATTGAATTGTTTTGCTAGTTGGCTAGAGGAATATGATAGATTTTGATGTGATCAGTTATTCTAGGTTTCTCGAAGAACTTAATATTACCTTATCCGCAGCACCACATAAACCTAGGGCTTCTGGTTGGCTGTTTTTGCTCTATGTGTGGTCCATTCATCCTCATCTGAATACTACTCATCTGAGGAAGAGAAAAAGAAGGGGTAGAAAAGCATAAATTAAACAACCACAGCACTGAGTGTGACCAAGCTAACTTGTTGGAAAAGGCAGACCAGTCCTTGTTAATAGCTATCCAGACACTGCTGTTTGAGAAAGACATGCTCAGAAACTTTGTAGCATTGATTGTGATATGTTCATTGGGACACAGGTGAAGGTGGCCTCCATCAGGGTGGGCACTGCTGACTGGTTTGACTCCTGGGAGCAGAATGGGAATGAAGGGACTTGGCAACGGAAGACCCCCAAGATGGAGCTGTTTGGGGGAACCAGGTACTACCTGGAGGCAGAGCAGCGTGGGACAGCCCCCAGCAGGGGGATGAGAATTGGTGTCCAGATCCACAACACCTGGCTGAATCCCGATGTGGTCAGCACTTACCTCCGCGAGAAGCATCAGATCCGAATCCGTGCTCAGAGACTTCCGGAGATCCAGGTCTGCATCTCTTCCCAGTCCCACAGGGTCAGGTTCAGGGACTAAATTCTGGAAGGGTACAGTGTTGCTTAGTGGGAGGATCACTAGTTGGGAGCCAGAAAATTTGAGTTGTAATTATCACTCTGCTGACAACGAAATAGGCTATCTATTCAATAATGCTGTGGGGACTTTATGGTTTTGAATCTTATATTTAAGTCTTTAATCCATGTTGAGTTTATTCTTGAATATGGTATAAGAAGATGGTCTGGTTTCATTTCTTTCTTTCTTTTTTAAATTAAGTATGTGTTTAATTTTCCCAGCATCATTTATTAAATAGATTGTCTTTAAAAAAAGATAAATAAAAATGCAAAGTCTTCTCATTGAGATGACTTTATCCATGGGCTTAGTTTTAGGGATTTAAGGTTCAGGGAAATATTCTTTTGGAAACTTACTCCCTAAGGATGAGATAAGGTCCGACAAACACCCACAACCTCGAGTGTGTGCTAAAGCGTATATACACATGAGGTTTCATAGCCTTTTCACTGATTCACATCTTGTTTGCCTATGCACTGTGTTTTCTAAGTCTACTTTTAAAGGTCAAGGCCTTTGGGTCTCTCAGTTGTGCCCCACATTTTTATTAAACAATTTCGGTGTATTTTTGTTGTTCACTTTTTGGTGTACAGTGGTGGGTCAGTATGGACTCGCCTTTTAAGCTTAGAGTCCAATAGAAAAACATGTATACAAATAGCCACAGGAAGAAATAGAAAACAACAAGTGATATAAGATAGAGGTCTCACTCCCTGACAGAAGTGTAAGGGGCCTGGCCGGGAAGGCACTGGAAGCCAAGCAGAGACTGAATATGCCTCTGAGAGGGTGTGGCATGCCGTGTGGCTGTTTCTGCCTACAGGGTCACGCCCTGGAGAGAGTTCTTGGTGACAAGTGCTGAAAGTGGGTCATTCAGGGGCAACAGTTGTCTCACATGCTGAAGAAAGGGGGGGGGAGGGAGCATAGATAAATAGCGACACAGACATGTCCATTGTTCCAAGATGAGTTTTCATTGGGTGATATCACTTGTGTTCTCTACATAGTTCTAGATGATAGTTTAAAAATATTGAGATTTTAATTTAAAAAATAGCAAGCCAAGGAAGTATGTTCTTAGATGATCTCTCTGGCTGAACCAGCATACCTCATGTAGTCCTGTTACTCTTGACTTTTTAGATGCTGACTGTGTCTGGGACGGGGGACTTCTTCCTCACTTGGGGCGATGTCTCTAGCCCGCCGATCTCTACAAATGCCACTGCCCATCAGGTGGGAACCTCCCTCAGATCAGGAGAGGCGGGGGTGGTCTTCCTTCCCACACTATGAACTCCTGGTCGTTTTTCTTTTCAACAGATTCAAACAGCCATTGAGGAACTACTTGCAGTCAAATGCCAGCTGGCCCCCCTTTCAGCTAACATCCTACTTCGACTTGGATTTGAACAAGGTGCTGTCCCTGGTTTGACAAATTCTGACCCTCTTCTCCATCGTTGTCTGTTCTCTCTCTCCCTTTCTCTCTTTCTCGTAAAATGGGAATAATCCTCATTTCCTATCCAAGGTGCTAACACAGTCAAATGAAGATATGGAAACTGGATATTGACACTGAGTGGCCAAAGGGGTGGTTACTTGCTTGGGAAGAAGCGGCTTGGTGTGGCTCTTCCCCTGGGCTGTCAGCTTAGACACCAAGGATGCAGGGAGTTAGAGTTAAGGAATGCTATCTCAGGCCACAGGTTGGGAAAAGGGCAAAAGGTATAGGTGGGAAGTGGCAAAACAGTACAAATCTTGACTAAAGGAATTATTACATAAAACAGTAATCTTGACAAATTATAAAAATGAGAGGGTATATTTTTAAAACACGAAGGTGAACTAAGTTACAGTTGACACTCCTTGCCCTTTTCCTCGTCTGTAGTTTTCCGTGTCATGGTACTGTGTTAGCACCTTGACTGTGGGAACAGTCATACATAGAAAATGGGAACACAGTAGCCCCCCTTATCCAAAACGCCCAGTGAATGCGTGAAACGCTGGCTATACCATGTTTTTTCCTAAACATATGTAGCAATGATAAAGTTTAATTTAAAACTTCAGCAAGGAAGAAATTGACAGTAATAACTAATAATAATAAAAAAGAACAATTATAAGAACATATTATAATAAAAGTTATGTGGCCGGGGTGTCTCTCTCTTTCTCGAAAGACCTTACTATCCTGTCCTCACTCTTATTCTTTTTGTGCTGATGCAAGATGATAAATGCCCTTGTGATAGATGAAGCAAGGCGGATAATGCATGCATTATGACGAAACGTTAGGCCACTATTGACTGCATTCAAACTCAGCAAGAGCTTCACGTCCTCTCTTCGGCATATCTGAACTGCCAGCATCACTGCTCTTGCACTTTGGGACCATCGTTAAGTAAAATAGGGTTACTTGCACACAAGCACTATGGTACCAGGACAGTGGATCTGATAGCCCAGGGGGCTACGGAGTGACTGACTACTGGGTGGGGAGTGTCTACTGCAGCCTGGAGATGCTGGACCAAGGGATGAGTCACCTCTTACAAGAGGCAGTGAGCGATTTCACCACGTTACTCAGAGCAGCATGAAATCTAAAACTTATGAGTGGTTGATTTCTGGAATTCTTCATCTGATAATTTCAGGCCATTGTTAACTGCCAGTAACTAATACTGTGGAAAGTGAAACCATGGTAACGGAGGACTACTGTGTATTTTTGATGCTCCAGGGCAGACAGAATGAAGTTTTCATAGCTGGAGCCTTCACACTGGGGGCTTCCAGGCAGCCTAAGCCCTGACCAGCTCTTCCAAAGGCTGGGGGGCCGATGTTGCAGTGAACCCATAACTGGTTCCCTCACTACATGTGTTGGGGAGCTCTGCCTATTTAATATCTGCCCTGTCTCTTAATTTTATTTGAATTGCATTCAGGCCCAGAAGGTTCCAGCTTTGATGGGGACCTGACCAGCGGGACAGAGCCCTTCTGTGGGAGGTTCAGCCTCCATCAGCCTCGACAACTTGTCCTAACACTCCCAGCTGCCCAGAAGGGCTACCGGCTGGATCAGTACACACATGTAAGTGGCAGTCCCCATGCGTCCAGGCGAGTTGGGTAGGGAAGGATTGGTGTTACTGTCAGGGGTTGAGACAGAGAAACAGAAGCACAAAAGAGTGATGGCTGTGATGTGTCCAGAGCATTTTGGGTTGAAGTTCTGGGTTTCTTAAATGCTGTTTCAGGTGTGAACAGACACCTCCAGTCCTCCATTAGCTACTCGTCACATAGAAATGCCTTCGTATTAGCTACGAGATCTATGGATGGTTTTACTTTCATACACAGGGGTGGGCAAAAGTGGGTTTACAGCTGTGACTACATAAAACAGTTTATTCTTATATTATTATTTATCAATCATTGTATTATTTTTCATACCAACAACTATAAACCTACTTTTCCCTGCCCTGTATATGCTTTGCTCTTTAGGTAGAAGCGCAGATTCTGTGGTCAGACTCTCTGGGTTTGCGTTCCGACTCTATGTTCTGTGTGCCCTCTGTGAGTTACTTCCGTTTACTCACCCGAAAAGTGGGTCCTAGTGTTGTCTACCCCTCAGGCTTTTGGTGAAGATTCAATGAGGTAATCCAGTCAAGTGCCTCTGCAGTGGTTAGGACTCAGCTGAAGATAGTTATTGTTATTTATCGTAGTTAGTGTGATTATTGATGGGTTGACTGACACATTTCTTTCATCTTTTTTATACCCTTTGTGTCGATAGCTCTGCCATCTTTCACAGAAGAGTGCAGGTCATTGGCTCTATGGGGCCCAGAATGAGGCTTGCTGGGGTGGCTGAGCCCATGGCAGTGGTTTCAGGTCCCTCCCTAGTTGAACGGACTGGGAGACAAGACTAAGTGATTCAGGCTGGGGCACTGCCTATTTCCCAGTATTTCCAGTACAGCAGAGGCTCCCAGTGGGCAAATTGCCTCCTAGGGGAGAGCTGGCAACTTATGGAAACATTTTTGGTTGTCACATTGGGTAAGTGGTACTGGCGCCCACTGGGTAGGTTCCAGGGATGTTACTAAACATCCACAATGCACAGAATAGCCCCCTCACAGGAAATGATGATCCGACCCAAAATGTCAGTAGTGCTGAAGGAAAACATATTCTGCTCTCAAGACTTTTTGAGCCAAACAATTTTACTTAACTCAGAGTTAGAAACCAAGGATGGCGGGGAATTCTTAGAGTTCAGGAACAAGAATTTTCTAATTGAGATACTCTAAAGTTGTCATTGTCAAACATAGTGGTAGGCATTTACTGCCCTCTCTTGGACAAATAACAATTCACTGTACTGACTTGTCTGGCCAGCCAGACCAGTGAGCTCCAGGAGGGTGGGAAACGGGCTGACTCTTTCACAGCATGAGGCAGGGTGCTGGGGAGGTGGACCCTCCTCACCCCACTGTGTTTGAATGGCGGCTTCTTGCACTAATAGAGCTGGAGCCCTTCCTTGTTTGTTGTCTATAGCTGTGCATTGCACACAAAGGCCGCGTGAATAAGATCCTGAAGGTGACCGTGTCCTTCACAACTGATCCTCAAAACATCATTAAGAAGAACATTAGCTGTGACTGGAGACTCACGGGAGCCAGTGCGGAAAGGTAGGTAATCTGTAGGAAGGTACGGTGGGAATTCTGCCAAGTGGGGTGATTAGCTCTCTCAGGGGCGGTGGCCTACCTGAGGTATTGCCTCTTATATTTGAGACTCAGATACTAACTTGGGGTTCTGAACACAGAGGAGAAAAAAAGGAGCCCAGAGAAGTTTGATTAAAGAACAGTTAGTTGTGAGAAATACACTACTTCCTAGAAGGAAACTGATATTTCTCACAGGGATAAAGTGAGAGAAGGTAACGTTTGGAAGAGACTTCAGAGAGCATTCCTTGACATTGTAGATGAGGAGAATGGGGGCCCAGATAACCTTTGATTCACAAAACTCATTTGATTCACAGTGAGTAAAGATGACTCTAGAATAAAATCCAAGCATCTTGATCCCTCAATTCAGTGCTCTTTCCAGATAATCTCTTAAGGGTTTCATAAGTGTTTTTAAACCTAAATAGTCCGGTAATGCCCAGAAGCATTAATCTTCCTAGTCATTAGAGCCTACATATGATCTGTTTAAGACAGACGATTACATTATAATTTGAAAAAGCCGCTGACATCAAGTGCCATGAATGAATGATTGCTTTAAAATGTGGTTCACTGATGTGACATCACAGCTGAGCCGAGCCCGACTTGGATGTTTGCATCCAGGGCACGCAAGACTGTTTGGGCGCCGGGATTCATGGGGTCTCTCTCCTGGCTACCCCGTCCTCAGGCCCCTGGGTGCCAGAGCTAGGGTTCCAATGGGAGAGGACTGCAGGTGCACTCCTCTGCGCTCTTGTTTTTCAGTTGGCAGTTCACCTGCACTGACCTCTGGGAGGCTTGCGTGCGTCGCTCCTTGCATCTCCAGAAGTCTCTGGCACCCTCCCAGGTGCTGGTTCATCAAATTGACCTCTTCCCTCTGGCGCAGGAGACGGGTGTGTTCTATGTGGATGAAGTTATTATTGCAGACACAAACCTGACAGGTGATCACTGGATCCACTCTCCTCCGTGGACCTCTCCCTCAATTGCCAATTCTAAACTTTCTACTAGGGGCTGCAGTCCTGTTAGTGAGGGGGGAACAGGTGAGGTCCATCTTGCCTGCCTTGCTTCTAAAAAGAGGATGGGGTTGGTATTATGTGTTCTTGGGCCCTATATTTCTCTAGCTAATTCCTCTTCCCCCCCCCATTCACTACAATGCTTGCTCTTGCTTTTGGTACTTGTGCTCTGCCCTGATTTTACTACTTCCTTGCTGAGAAACCTTGGTTTCCTCATCCATAAAATGGGTGTACTGAAGTCCCTGCCTCGTTAGATTACTGCAAAGACTAACTAAAGTACAGTGTAAAGCACTCGTCACAGGTCCTGAACAGGATAAGTGCTCAATGAATATAAGCAATTATTATGACTATTAACATTATTGTTACTAGAACACTAAGATTTCTTGATGTTTCTGCCAGCTACTACCTATCAAAGAAAGTGCTGGGAGAACACAGAAATATCTACCCATGGAAATGGACTGAGGGTCTGATTTACAACAGGCTCAGTGGGAGTCGGAGGATAACGACGTCCTCGTGAGAAAGCCTTGTCCTTCTTTCTGCCGATCTAGATTCCTCCCACTTGTCAGTTAGAGCCCAGGCCTGTCCTCTTACTCCACCAAGTCCTTTGGCCTCCCTTAGGCACAGCCATCTCACTGGGCTTTCTTGTCCATAGGTCTTAGGGACAAAGTGCTCATTAGGGGTTTTTCTGAGACTGGCCACACACCTTGGGAAGGGAAGCCCACAACCCAGGCAGATGGTGCTGTTTGCTTCCGGGGCCTCCAGGCTTCCAAGTTCTGTTTACTTTCCATTTTCTGTGAAATCTCTGGGACTTTGGAGCTCAGCTTTCTGGCTTTAAGTAGTTTCTATCTCTCTCTCTCTCTCTCTCTGTCTCTCTCTCTCTCTCTCTCCCATGAGAAAAGTAAGAAGCAGTCATTTACATTTTGACTTACAAAATATGCAAGTTTTCAGTCTTTTGCTTATAAAATTGCAGAGCTGAGGGCAGAGGAGCTTGGGGGTGGGTGGCAAGAGGACTCTCCTTCAGCCCTGAAATGACATCATATTTGAGTCCATCAAAATTCCGTCTCTTACCTGTTTCAGTGGTTTACGTGCTTTGAGGGCATCAGGGTCAGACCGAGTCACTGCTTGTTTTAAGCCCTCTTTAAGGTCCCGGCACATAGAAAATAATATTCAGAGGGCATGCTTGGGTAACCACCTGAATTCCTGGTGCCTAAGACCCCAAGCCAGGGCCTTTGGTGACCCTCGATTGCCACCCAGATTCCTGGAGGACTGAGAGGTTCGACATTTCATACCCTTGAACTCACTGATTGGGAAATGCAGAACTAGATAATAGGTGCCCTTTCCCTTTTTTTCTTTTCCCCCTTAAATGCCATCTTAACCCTCCAAGCCCTCCAAGTGCAACATCCAGAGTGCTTTCTCCCTGCCCCCACCCCTCTGCCATCAAATGCTCCAGTACCTGGAACCATCTGGGAGTGCGGTGAGGAGGGAAGCAGAGAAGGAGAGGGCAGAGGCGAGAAAGACTAATGGGGTGGCTTGTGTAAAACCACGGTTCCTGCTTTGGCTAGTTACCCTGCTAGCATCGACTTTGCTGTGAGGATTATTTAATAGCAACACAAACACTACACAATTGGGCTCAATGTTCATAGTTAATCATCTGACATTTATCTGATCAATTTAACAGCTGATTATGTTCTCCCATCAAATGTCCTCTGTGAAAGTTCTTTTCATCTAGCGGTAGGCAGCATTTATTTCTCACTTTTTAGAACACCGTGAGATAGTCCTATTGTCTCCACCCTATAGATGGGGAAACCAAAGCTAAGAAGGGTTGAGTATCTCATCCCAAATCCCATAGCTGGGATGTGGGGGGGATTGGAATCCAGAGATCATTGATACCAAAGCCAAAACTTCAATGATTCCATACCCGGCTGAGTGAATAAATGTTTATCAAGCACCTACTCTATGCCTGGTGTCATACTAGGCATTGGGTATGCAAAGATGATCCCTTTACTGTCTATTGTCTCAGTTGTACTGCCTTGGGGAAGAAGCTATCTTTTACACGGTGCCTAGTCGGACGGGGAAGTGAATTAAATTACACTGTGCTGGTCCTTTAAATCTGCCGTCTCACTAAACTCTCCCTACCACGCAGATTGGTCTATGTCATGACTCCCATTTACAAATAAGAAAATGTCTTAGAGAGGTTAGGTTGATTAGCCAGATGGTAATCCAATAGAAGTGGAAAATCAGGATTTCGACAGCGGTCTGTCTGAATGCTGCCACTTTTTCTGCACATGTGCTGACTCTACACTGCAGATACACAGTAAGTGCCCCTGGGATGTGCCTCGAGTGTCCAGCATTCCTAAGGAGGATCAGCTGTACATTCCTGGAGCTGCCAGGGGCCTTGGAAAAGAAAGGAGGGAAGACTGGCCAGTCCACACTGTAACAGATTCTCTATGTAAGGGGTCCTCCTATGGCACAGGGAATGTTTTTTTGGCTTAGAACTTTCTGAACTTTGCTGTGAATATTTGTCTCTTTACATCATGACCTTGCTTTTTTTTTTTTTTTTTGCCTCTAACTTTGCTCTTCATCCAGTAGATGGGAGGA